>JAVGVS010000043.1:575541-803041 GCA_032718565.1 Distichodus sexfasciatus
GCACCACAACCAAATGTGACCTCGACATTCTACCCATCCGTGAAGGAGCAGTGGGCGGCTAACAAGTGCCCGGGGATCAGTGCTTGGGGATGGTACCTTACTCATGAGTACCTCAGTGGTAACTTTACCAGCCCTGGATTCGAACTTGCGACCTTCTGATCACGGGGTGAACACCCTACCGTTACGCCACCAACTGCCCCATATTATGGCTCTAACATGTTTAAATTAAAATGTTAATATTATAATGTACACTCTGATGATTTAATTTGATTATTTAAACTTCAATAAGAAGGTAGAAGCTGATGCACAGTAATGGTATGAAGAGATTCATGAGGAATTATACAAGAGAGAGTCCAGTCAGTTGAGTCTCCAAATTTTTCAGTTGACTTTTTATGTCTTTCAATCAAAAAAGGTCATCTTCTAGTCATACGTTTCATCACTGAAGTTTTCTCTACAGTTGTGTAAAATCTTAAATATTTAGTTTTCAGTGAAGACTTTTTTTAGACATGAGCATGGTACAATAACATTTGCAAACTGGAACTTTCTATAGCTTTTTGAAAAAATAAATACATATATATATATTTTTTTTTTTTGCGAGATGGAAATGAGCTGATCTCGGAAATATAGTCACATACTGCACAAAAACACAAGCGTGCATTGGCTAAGTTCTCAAGATTTCAATAATGTGTGTCTCATGTATGTGTTATTCCTATACAACGTTATAGAGTGCAAAAAATCATGCAGTTTGCATGCTGAGCTCTTACACGTAGATGATTTTTCAAGAAATAAAGTTATTCATATCCCATTAGATATACAGTACTGTGCAAAAGTTTTAGGCAGGTGTGAAAAAATGCTGTAAACAAAGAATGCTTTCAGAAATATAAATAATGACTGTTTATTTTATTTACAAAATGCAAAGTGAGCAAACAAAAGAAAAATCTAAATCAAATCAATATTTGGTGTTACTACCTTTTGCCTTCAAACCAGCATCAATTCTTATAGGTACACTTGCACAAAGTCAGGGATTTTGTAGGATTATAGTCATTATATGTGACCCGATCTGCCGTAATGAGTCATAAGTCGGCGTTCTATTTATTTAGATACGGGCCGATTATGTTGAAAAACATCACAAAAATATAAATTCTTCTTTTTTGGAGACCAGATTAATGTTGAAGACCTTTTCTTTCATATAAGACCAAAAAAGAAAAATCGTTATTTTTGATGTTTGTCAACATAATTGGCCCGTATCTAAATAAATAGAACGCCGACTTCCGACTCATTACGGCAGATCGGGTCACATATTATTTTGTAGTCATTATATTATTTTGTAGGATTATAGGATTATAGATCTGTGGTTAATTCTCCAAGATGTTTGGAACAACCTACCAGCCGAGTTCCTTCAAAAACTGTGTGCAAGTGTACCTAGAAGAATTGATGCTGTTTTGAAGGCAAAGGGTGGTCACACCAAATATTGATTTGATTTAGATTTCTCTTTTGTTCATTCATTTTGCATTTTGTTGATTGATGAAAATAATTGATTAACACTTCCATTTTTGAAAGCATTCTTTGTTTACAGCATTTTTTCATACCTGCCTAAAACTTTTGCACAGTACTGTAGTTTGTGCAGTTCTATTAACATTACACAATTAAGCGATTAAACAAACAGTTTACAAACAACATTTCAAGGAAATGTTCCCTTTCATTACCTAATTGAAGCTCATCTGTTTCTGGTGTCACAAGCATTATGAAAGCCTGGGCTCCAAACTTGTGTGTGTGTGTGTATGTGTGTGTGTGTGTGTGTATATAGGCTTTTCATTTTGGCGCAAAGTAAAGTGTTTCCAAAGCGCACTCTCCAGTCTTAAGTGTGGCTGTGAATGAAGCTTTATAGAGCAATCGCGACATCTGCACAAACGACACAATTACCAGGCCACGTTGCCCCCGCACCTCTCAGCCACTGCTATGACAACCACACAATTAAACACATCTGTCGGCCCCCAAACACAAAGACCGTCTCTATCAAACTCAGAAAGTGCCAGACCATATATACTGTATGCATGTTTCTCTCCAGTTAGACACGGCACGCTATAAAGGGCTTATATTATGTAATGCTATATAATATGGAGTGTCTTGTTCAGTAAAAGGAAGTGGAAAATGACCACATTTGCCGCATTGTCAGGAAGCACCTTCGGATTTCGCACGGCAATTATGCAGGTCTTGTATTTTGTGTGTGTGTACGTTCCACTGAACACAATATGGCTGAGCCTTGGCAGCCAAAAAGGACCCGGAGTTTCTCAAAGCATGATTGATATAACATTTTAGACCATATCTTTCTCCAAATAACGCTGAGCTTTAATGTGAAAAACTACGAGTCAAAAGACACCATGTCAACTATCGGTCCGTTAAAGTTTTGAAAAATAACGGTTAGGCTTCAATTAGGAGTTAAGGGCCGGGGCTAAGGAATAGGACAATGATACACAGGAAATTAGACATAAATAATACATTACTGAGTGAAAACCGAATAGTAAAAAACAGCGAGTGTTCTGAATGGAAACAGCATGGCTAATGTAGCTGAAAATTGAGGAAAACAGCAGGAAAGTGAGTGTGATAGACTGAGAGAAAGAGGGAGGCGGAGAGGGAGAGAGGGAGAGGGGAAGGTAGAGAGAGATAGTTTGGGTGCGAGGTAAGTAGTAGTGAAGAGAGGAGGAAGAGAGGAGAAAGAGATCAGCGGAGAAAGGGAAAGAGTCAGTAGGCCCGTTTACATGGACACATATTCATGTAGACAGGCAAACCGATTATTAGAACACCTCCCTTGTTCCTGCGCATGTGCGTGACCTCGCGGCAGGTAGCTACTAGCTAGTAGCCAAGCAGCCCAGTTGAGTGAGTTTACCTCAGGTGCAGCAGTGAACAAAAATGAGTGGGCCTGTACTAAAACAAACCAAAAACTGGTCAGTCAACGACACTACGTTTTTATTGGATACATTAAAACAGTTTAATATCGTGGAGAGATTGGATGGACATTGCTTCTGGGGCCATGTAAGGTGACATTACCGTACAGAATTTCATGAAAGACCTCCGACTCATACGGAAGTTTGCCTTCCACTCCTGGTCGGTAAACTCAGCGAGAACTACCATTTCCCACCAGTGTTTGCTCTTAGGGGTTATCCACAGTGGCGGTGGTAAGACTTCTGCCTCAACTCGCTCCCTTAAATAGTGCCAGAGTACCATGAACCGCTGATAACGAATTATCGACAGCACATTTACCAAGATACACAGAATAGACAATGTCAAATCCATGTTTAAAATAAGCCGGGCTCAAATGTGAATAAATGCGCGACAACGGAGGCGGGACTGTTCAGGTAGCCGATTCTGAGGTAAATAAACGAGAGACTTTTTAATTGCGCGACAGAGGCGGGACAAGCAAGGAGAAAGGAAACCTCATAGGTTCAGACAGAGCATTTTCTCTTTTTCTGTACAAGAAAAGTAGCCTAGCCCTACCACAGTACTTGTCAAAAATAATGTACGATCGGATTAAATGACTGGAACATGTAAACGTGGAACAAACGCGGATCTCTTTATTTGACGCTCATGTAAACAGTTCGGTTGGGCTCTTTTAATCTGATTAAATTCAATCGGATTGTGAAAAAAGTGTCCATGTAAACGCGGCTAGTGAGAGATGGAAGAGAGAGGTGAGGGGAGGTGCTGGTCTAGTGGTTAGTACACTCGCCTCTGGACCAAGAGGTCATGGGCTCAAACCCTTCCTCCAGTACTACCACCACTGGATCCCTGAAGAAGAAGACCCTTAACCCCAAGTTGCGCCAGGGAGAACTGTTCCTGTAAATGGGAGTAACTCTATATGAGAGTGTCTGCTAAATGCCGTAAATGAGAGGGGAGAAAGAGGGAAGAGAGCATGATTTTTTATCGCCTTACTTTCTGCAAAGGAGAAGACATAATATAGATATAATAGATTATAATCAATTATTAAAATAGTAGTCAACTAATTCACTAACTGATTAAATATTTACTGCGTCACATTGGCCACATGATCATGTTCTTACGAAAACAAAAGTGGCTGCAGCTTCATTTCCAAAAAACCCCAATTTAAACAAGTGAACTTAAAAGGCAGCGATGTGATCTTGACTAATTGGGAAAGAAAGATAATTACAACTGATAATTACCTAATCTTTTTTTAGGGTATAAATGTCATTTGAAAACTTTATGTTCCATTAAAAATAAGAAAATATTACAAATATTTAAGACAAAAATTGTAAAATGGGCATGTGTTTCTTTGTCTACTTTAAAACAACCAACTTATCGATTTATATAAATGAGAGAATATTCAATTCTTAAAATACTGGTTAGTTGCAGTCCTAATGTAGACATGTCAGTCCACTAATAAGGGCATAGCTAAATATTAAAGTTAAGACACCCAAGGTGTTCCGAACAAACAGTCTTTCTCTACGTCAAACACCACCAATGTGCTCCAGCAGCCATTCTTCACCAGTCCGCTGACTATACAATAACAAAGATAGTGAAGAGGCAGGTGAAAACTCACCAATTAAAGGTAGCGAATGAATAGGAGGACAGAATAGGAGCCCCAAAAAATAAACCAAAAAACCAAAACCAAACGAAAAAAAAATTATTTTTTGATTTACAAAAAAAAATAATTGGAACACATGCACTAAATTTCCATTTTTTAATTAAACACAAGTGGCATGTCCCAAAAGTAAAAAAATCAAGGCAAGAAAATCTCAGAAGATGAAGAGGAAGCTTCGACACCATGGCCGGGATAGAGGACTGCACAGAAATAGTGGGAGTGCTGTTTAAGACTGTTCTTTCCAAGACTTAAATTGTAAGGTGTCCCCACATTCTCTGAAACATCAGTCAGAGATCTAACATGAGTGCATGTTTTCTGTCTTTTTTTCTCTTTTATTTTAGCACAAAATGGGAAAATTAGAAAACAACTTATTCGTTTTACATTCTGCTTTTGGAAATGACTATTGGAAAAAAAAAACCTGTTTTGAGGGTTTTTGTTTCTGGCTTTAATTTGAAAAAGAAATGAAGGAATAATGCACAGAATTTGATTGGTAATTTTAGCAGGTCATCAGGGCTCCATGCTGACTCTTTTAGAAAGATGCCCAGGGGGTCTTTTCTGAGCTCAGACAGCCAAGACCTTGGTTTTACGGCTCATCTGGAAGCCTATTTTACAGCCCGTCACCTCACTGGGCCAAAGGGACCCACGCATCCCCCTTTTCCATGACACTGGTGCCGGTACTGGTGCTAGTGCTGAAATTGATAACCTGCAACAAGCAGCCTGTATTTCCTCTGATTTGAGGGCCTAAAGGGACCATACAACACATCATAATCAATAAACTGCTTCAGGTGTTAAGGATACATTTAAATATCCAAAGGCAGCTCATTCTGCCGCTTTTCAAAGCTCACCGTCTGACATCAGCAACAATTATGCATCTTAATATACTGTATCTTAGTTAGCTGTGATGTTTTCTAGACCCAGACTAGCGTTAGATAATACAGATAATACTATCTACTCAACCTCTCTCACTCGCTTATTTTGTCCACTTCTAATGACATCATAGGTTCTTGATGGTTTAAATAGAAAAACTTAGCATCACTACCAAATGGGAATGGCCACTGACACCACTGCAGTGTTCCCACCCACACCTCTAAAAGCATGAACCAACTTTCCTAATTGGTCTCCCACCCAAGTACTGACCTGGTGCAAACTTTGGTGCAGTTGGTAGCATAACGGTTAGGGTGTTTGCCCCGTGATCGTAAGGTCGCCAATTCAAATCCCAGACCGGTAAAGGTACCACTGAGGTAGTCATGAGCAGGGTACCGTTCCCAGGCGCTGCCCATGTCAGCTCCTCACTGCTCCTTTGCGGATGGTTCAAATGCAGAGGCCATATTTCATTGCGGTGCACTGTGAGCTATGCTATGGTGTGTTCACAATGGCAAATAATGACTCACTTTTACGTGCTTAGCTTCACATGGATTACCAAGTCTGAATACCAGGCTGCTAGCTATGCAAACAACCAACAAGCCACAAGGGATAAAATCTGCTAGCTTGTTTAGCCATTTTTGTGCACAGCGTACATTTTCCTTGTGACTTTCAACTCACACATACACACAGAGAACCAAACAACCATTGACACTCATATTAACCCAGGGACAATTTAATATAGTCAGTCAACTTAACTCGCCTCCTTTTAGATATTAGATGTAAACCAGAGCACCAGAGCACCGGAGCACGCAAACTCCACACAGAAAGCGGCACCAGCAGCCAACCCGGGGATCGAACCCAGGATTTTTTTTACTGTGAGGCAACAGTCCTAACCACTGCACCCCCATAATAAATTATGAACAGCATGGAAAGAACAGCGTGGGATTCCTATAGGGACAAAACAGGCAGAAATGCAATGGAGCACGATTTCCAAATGCCACCATCTGTTGGGATGACGAAATTCAGAAATGGAGTGTGAGCACTTACTGTCAGACCAGCGCATGGCATCATCGAGTTGAGCTGGAATCCCTTTCCATAATGTCGTATCTTTAGGGTAACCAAGATCCATGCGTCGCAGGTGGTCATCGTAGCGCCAGTAGCGGTTGTCCTTAAAGAAGTAGGTCTTGTCATTGTGTAGCCAGACAAAGACGGCATCCACTCCCTCCATGGGCAGGCCGAAGTCGCTGATGGGTCGCGGGTAGCCTTCCTCCACAATGTTGTCCTTAAAGACCCAATATTTTACTCCTGAGAAAGAAAGAGCGGGAATTTCACAAAGGTGTTGTGTTAATTAGGTTATAATAAGATTGTGGTTAAATATCTATGTCACAGTCATTACAGCTGAGTAAATGATACAATCACAATTATACATGAGACCTGGGGAGTATCTCATAAGGTGGCATTTCATTAGCGGAATAACTGTTGAGTAATATCTCTACTCCAACTGGACAAAATCAACTTAACTAATTGGGTTCCCTGAAAAAAAATCTTGCTTTGTGTGAGAGCCTTCCCTCCTGGGTTAACAAATGAATTACAGTTTGACCAAAATAGGATTTTTATGGCTGAAACGGGCTGTCTTTATCTGGAAGATGAACACTGATTTTGCATAAAATGTGTGGTTTACAAAACAGAAAACACTGGAGTTGCAGTTTTCCCCTCCACTGAACAAACACACCCAGTGCCAACTGTCACAAACACTCCCTCTTTCAGTCACCAGAGTGTCGTGTCTTGTCGTTGTTAATGTTTGTCTCGTCTCTGATGATGTGTTACACCTGCATGTATTTAAGTCTGCCGCTCCCGTGTCTTTGTCTTGCATTTGATGTCCTACACGGAGGGGTATTTGCGTTTGGTTTAGTTAACGCTCACACCTGCATCCAGTTCAGTTATTCCTACACCTCTGCATGCTGACAGAATGCAAGAACCAGAGAGCAAAAAGTCCTCAGGCAGCCCGTGGCCGGTGATGGTGACCTGAGTCCCCCAACCTCTAAAAACTTCAGGGGAAAATCCTTCTGCCTTGCAGAACAGGAACTGTGGCAAGGGTGTTGGTGGCCTAGTGGTAGGACTTGGGACCAAGAGATTGTGGGTTCGAATCCGACCTCTGGCTGTACCAACACTGGGTCCCTGAGCAAGACCCTTAACCCTCAGTTGCTCTCAGGGGAACTGTCCCTGAAATTAGGAAAATGTAAGTCATTCTGGATAAAAGCGTCTGCTAAATGCTGGAAAAAGTCAGCCTTGAGTGGTCATGGCATTGCAGCAAAGGATGAGAAGGACATGAGCTCGCCTTTTTTCTGCCTCAGGAGATGGTGTCTGAGATCCAACAGATCTGCCAACCCTAAGCAGCGCCAAGAAGACTGCCTACCTTGCTGCATCTGCTGCAGTCTTGCATTATTTCAATGTGCAGAGGTTTTAGAACAACAGAGCTGGATGCAGGCCTGATGGAGGATTTTTCTTTGGTGGGGAGCTCACGCCCTAGTCCGAGTCAGGCCAAGTCGGGGCAGACCGACGATGGCAACCTGAACCTAGCAGTGTACAGCACTGGGCAGGAGTTTTGTGTTATACTCTGTCAAGGCCCAGGCAGCGGAAATGTAGGTTTTAACAATTAAGAAGAAATCAAACCAAATACAAAAAACATCTCCACAAAGATGCAAGATGCATCAGATGCAAGACATCAAGAGCTTCTACAAGGCATACCTTTAAAGAAGACAATCTTATGGTCCCCGGGCCTCTCGTACACAGCGTCCACGCCATCCAGGTTGGCCGGCAGGCCCCTCCAGAAGCGGTGAATCTGGGCCGGTCTCAATGACACTAGATGCTTCTCTCTTGTAAGACGCCAAAAGTACTTCCCTAGGAAGAGGGCACAGAGTTAACTCCTCACCTCATATATATCTGTGTGTTTGAGTCTGGGTTTGTTTGTGGAGCTATAGAGCTGTACAGAAAAAGGGAAAACACTCTCATGCCCGGGAGCTGTGGAAATTCGAGTGCTCAGCTGTCCAAAGCAGCCGAGCAAACACAGCCTACGTCGCGCTTTTTTCATTTCGGCTCAGCTTCGTGCGCCACATCCTTTTCACCTCATTAAAGTCCGAACCAAAGTGCGGTTACGCATGACGCTTCGAATCTGCGCGGGTCTACAAATTTGTTCCAGACATAAAGTGTCTGAACTCGATGGGCGGCGGCTTTGTGTGCATGGTAAAGAAGACAAGGCTCGAATTCTAGCCTGTATCGATTGTGTCCCGGCCCTCCTCTCCAAGTCTGTCTGTACCTTTGAAAAAGAAGGCCTCCCCTCGGATCTGGGCCACTGCATCAAAGTGACTGGTGCATCTGTCAGGGGCATCGCGCGGCGGCCTGGGAGATAGAAAGAGAAAGCAGTAAGAGCAAGAGACTAAAAGAAGGGAGAGCAAGATAGAGAGAAATGATGCAAGGATAGCAAAGGCACAGCTGGACTAACAGAGAATAGCGAAAAATATATAATCCTTCATGCTATTGATCTATTGTGCCACAAAAAGAGAGAGAGAGTGGGTGTGTGGGTGTGTATGAGAGAGGTGGGAGTGTACGTGTAACCGTGCAGTCATGTGTGCATTCATTTTGAGGCTTGCTGTATTTGCGCAGGCACCATAAGTGCGTTTCTAAAAAGCTTGTTATTACGTTCAATTAAAACTGGTCAAATATCAGGGGAGATGCTATCAGCTGCTTGCAGGGCTGATTTGGGATTAGATGTTTGGGTTGCAATGAAGCAGCAATTATGGTGACAGGGGCCACATCCCAGTGGGATCCAAACCCACAATAGTGTTGTGAAAAATCTGCTCCCTTTCTGGTTTCTTCACTCTCTTTTTTGCATATTCATCACAATAAATAGTGTCAGATCTCTGTAGAAAATGCAACTGAAGATAGAGTGAGCATGAGAAAATACAAAACGCACTACCCATTCAATTATCCTTTCAGGCATCGAATGAAAAAGCACCTACGGACAAATACTTGCTATCCTAAATATAATAAATATGCCAGTGACATTTGCAAGCAAATGACTCTGAAAAAGGTTTAGTCTTGCCACCCAATATATGTCTACTATTGACTCATCAGTCTTTAGAACTACACCAATCAGCCATAACTTTATGACCACTGACAGGTGAAAGGATTAACATTGATTACCTCATTACAATGCCACCTGGCAGTGAGTGGGATATATTAGGCAGCAAATGAACATTTTGTCCTTGAAGTGGATGTGTTGGAAGCATAAAAAATGCTATGGATATGGATTTGATATCCATCTTGGAGAAGAACGCGAGAGCGTTAAGAGTATCTCCAAAACTATAGCTCTTATGGGATGCTCCCAGTCTGCAGTGGTCAGGACCGGACAAAAAATGGTCCAAGAAAGGAGAACCATGCACCTGGCGAAAGGGCTACCATAGCTCAAACCGCTGAAAATGATAACACAGGTTCGGATAGAAAGGTCTCAGAAGACACAGTGCCAGTTGTGTATGGAGCTGCATAGCCAAATACATACTCAATGTCAGGCCAGTGGTCATAATGTTATGGCTGATCAGTATATTTGCCACACGATGAGGGTCAACAAGGTGCTATATTTGAACTATTCCCCTTGGTTTTCCTCCTCATTAGCAGTTTTTTGTACCCTGCAGCTCTGAATGACAATTATTTTTATCTCGCCTTGTTCTAATGTCAGATCATGCTGAGCTTATCTAGGCAAAGCAAGGTCTGTAGTTCCATATAGAGTTCTGTTCCATACTTAGACATTCTGCACCCTCCATGGATGAGTCTTGGTATGTTCCTGAGGGAATTAGTTTGAGAAAACACCCCTTGTCTTAGTGAGGCATATGGAAATAAAGATTCACTGAAGACTAAGAACATAGATATTTATTTATTTAAACATCATCACTTAACATCTCTTTTAGACTAGCTTTTGATCTGGGTTTAGTATGCTGTTCTTGAGACGCTTTTGCTTATTTCACGTTGCTGAAATGAATCTATTTGTGATGCTGAGATACAACTGGGCTGGCTGTAATCAAGACTGGTGAGTCTTGTCTAATCAAACCCAATTATCGATTAATTTTGGTTTAATTGCTGGATTGAGTAACTATAGCAAGGCGCGCATATTTATTAAACAAATTATCATACATTAAGATCATTCAATGTGCTCTTCAGAAATAAAATAGGAACTATAGATAAACGATAATAAACTATAGATGAAGATAAACATTATAGTAGTAAAAGGACGTCAATTAAAACTGGTAATCACAAAGACTGTAGGGGAAAATGACACTATTTTAGTATCTTTTTAAAACAGGGAACATCATAATTAAAAGTCACTGTTTGGTTCCACTCTTCTAGCTGAACCTAAGGTGTGGACCACTAGTTAACAAGCCCCGGCAGATCTATGATCATTTTGAAATATTTCAGAGAATTAATCATGGGACAAATTATTGAATGACTTATAAACAATGCGTAAAACATTGGCCATTAAATATTTCTATTACTTTGTGCCTTCAACAAATATGAGGATTACTTAAAACTTTAGGTTGTCCTTGTCTCAAATTAAATACATTTTGTTTGAATGCATGAACAAACTAAATGTAGCAAATATGCAAGAACAGAAAAACATTGGAAGGGAGCGAATACTTTTTCTCCACTGCATTTAATATCCATTGTGAATGTACAAAAGGCCACTGCATGTCCGGTGTAGTGGACTGCATGAACATTGAGGTGAGATATTTCATATTCATAAAAAATAACTACCTCAATTAGTACAGCAAAAGCCATGAAATGTGGTGGGTGGTATGTGCACTATACAGGATGTAGTCAGTTCATTAGGATTCCACTAGATGCTTTTTTCGTGATCCAGAATCCACTTATTAACAAAGACCCACTTTCATAGTGTATGAAGAGAGCTCTTAAAGGAGAAAGCATTAATAACCTTTTTCACAACTAAACCCTTTCATACTTCTCACCCCTGGAGTCAGAGTAACAGAAACACTGGTAAGTACAGCCTTCACTTATCGGAACCAAAGATCACACCTATTATTTGTTTGAATCTGACATTTAAATCTCAAGTCTAGCAAAACCTGTCTAACACACTGTGTGTGCAACGATCCGCCATAACATCATGACCATCCACCGTAGATCTGATCCAAGAAACTCTGATGCACTGTGTGTTCTGACGCCTTCTTTTTATCAGAATGAGCATTTATATTTTCACTGATTTGAGCGGTTCTATTCTACCGAACGGCATTGCTAATGACGCCGTCCTTCCTTGGGCCTCTCCTGACCAAGAGCTCCAGTTTTGGAGATGCTCCGAACCCAGCCATCTAGCCATTACGATGCTGTAATTATAAAAGAGTTATGCCTCCAACACATCAACTTCAAGGACAAGATGCTTCATTGCCTAACACTGTATATCTCACTGCCAGGTGCCATTATAACTGCCAATGTTATAATCAATGTTTTTCTCTTCAGGTGTCAGTGGTCGTTATGGCTGATCAGTGTAGACTGTCTTAAGACTGATGAGTTGATATCAGACATTTATTGGGAGATATGACTAAACTTTTTAAATGAATTTAAGTGAATGATTATCTGTCATTGCGAACCCACCACAGCACAGCACACCTGCTGTGGGTTGTGCCAACACTTGGAAATTCCCCAAATATGCCCTTGGGTGAACCTCGGTGAGCATTTGCTTGACATGATTGTTTTATGTGTAATATTTTTCATTGTAACAAGGTAATTAATGTTATTCTTCACCCATCAAGCCAGCAGTTATAATGTTATGGCTGATGGTGTGTGTGTGTGTCCGTGTATTTATCACATTGTGGGGAACTTTTTGTCCCCTAAAATCACTTTTATCTGTTTTTTGGGGTTTGTGGGGACATTTGAGAGGTCCGCATGAGGAGAAATGACTTTATAGAAAATGTGCTTGTTTTATTTGAAGAACTAAAAGAGATAAAAGGTGTACATTTGGTTACTGAGGTTAAGGTTAGGGTTAGGATTAGGTGTAGGTGTAAAATTATATACATCTAGTTATTATGGGAGCCTATGGAAGGACCTCACAAAGATAGTAATACAAAGATGTGTGTGTGTGTGTATATATATGGGTGTGGGTGTGTGTAGGTTAACTCACGGTACGGTGGATCTGTTCTCTGGCAGGTCTAGCAGAACGGGTGGATCAGCGGTGTGAGAAGCGCCATTTGGACGGATAGTGTGTGAAACTGTGTCTCTAACACCTTGAAGAAACAACAAGATGTGACGATTTTTAGAATGCAATGGCAGCACCTTCAACACCTGTTCACACAAAAAAAACATCAGTTTCTAACTGGTTCGTGATGGTCATTTGCACATCTGGTGCAGGCTAAAAACGTCTTGATTAATGAATAGAATTGTGGGAAAGCACAATTCATTCTTCCATAATTCTGCATGCTGCAAGTAAAAGTGATGCAAGAATGATGACTGCTTATAATGAAATACATTTTCTAGCAACAATGCAGAATTATAGAAGAATGAATTTCATTACCTGTTAACTAGATTAGCATTTTGGGTGAATTATCCCTTTAGTCAGCGTCCTAGCGCAAATGAACATTTCATTTTTTTAACATTTGAATTTGCAACTTTTAATGAATGGAAATTTTAGAGAAAATACAATTATGGAATGATCAGTTGTAATTTATGGATTTGGGGTGAATTATACTTTAATCAGTGCACACATGTTTACTTCTTTACATCTTTAACATAAAAAGTAACAAATAATGTTTTAATACTAGTTTACATTAACATTTTGGATGAAATATTTCCTTAATCAGTGTGCCATTAACACAATATATTTATGTTCATTCTTAACATTAACTACTTGAACAAATTGTGTTTTAATATTAATTTCTAAGAAACAAAGGAGGCTGCAAGTGGAACTGTATATAGCAACATTCCTGAAACACCTGAAACTACCTGAAACCAAATACCAAATGTATAACCAAATTATGCTTTCAGTTTCTCCATCAAAAGTAGGCAACAACGGCAGCCTTCCAGAACACATACTGCAGTGTATGTTAAATCTCACAATAATTTTCTCTTTCAACAACCCTCCCTCCTTCCCTCGCTTTTGTGTGTTTATGCACTGTCTGCATGCTCTGTCGCGTGGCTTGTGGCGATAAGCCTGGCCCGAGCCACCGAGATGTCCAATTAAAGCCTACGTTCTCTGTCTGTCTAGCCGGCGGTACATAATTAAATCAATAAAGGCCCAATATAAACAAATCAATTCTCCGTCTCGCGCCTCTATTCTGAGCCCCGACCAGGTCACACTGAGGTGCCAAGCGAGAAGGCACCAGCCACTCGCCCACAGGCCCCCGGTAATTATGGTGCTTTGGGGGGCATAAATACACGGGACTGAGATGGGGAGCGAAAAACAGAAAGAGAAAAAGAGAGAGAGAGACAGCGGAGATGCAGTAGTCAATGTCTATTTTGCGCAGATTACGGCATCTGTTTAGATGTCAGTCTGGGCACGATTTCAGCTGCCTCACCTCGTCTCGTTCCATCATTCCGCCGCTGCCTCTGCGGCTGATGTGTGGAGGCAAGCGAGATTTACACAAAAGCGCTGGAGCGTCTGGCCTTGCGTGGGCCCGGCTCGAACCGCCTGGCAGACTGGCACACCTTCTCACATGTAATCGTTTGCCAGCACGTCATGAGAAAAAGAAACGTCACGTCCCTGCAATGGCGTGTCAAATGATTTCTCATTCAAATTACAGGGAAAAAAGGACAGGCAGAAAGAAGCTGTTCATCTTCTTGCCACATTCAAAGGTTTGATCAGTCACGGGGGCACGAGTGCACTCATGCGTCGAGCGAAAAAAATTTATTCTTCATTTAGGCTTTTTTGATATGACATTGATAGCCCAACGTGACTGAGAGAAGACATGAGTTATGGCGGGAGAGAGGAGGACAGCGTGAGCACAGACAACCCATATGGCTAAAATTCAGCTTTCTTTGCTATTCTGATGCAGGTCTAAAACAAATCTTAGACAAAGCCACATGCAAAATAGGTCTAGACTGCTGAGCAAAAAAAAAGAGGCAAACACTATTTATTAGCATGTTTTATGATTACTTTTCTTGTTTAACAACAACGTGTTTCACAATATTGTATGTATTATCTGTAGTCAGTATACAGTTTAGAAGGCGGCAGCTTTTCTCTTGTTTGTCTTTAGAAAACTCAGCAGTTTGGGCGAGCCGTCTTACAGTGTTTCACAGTGTGCAGCGTTAGTGCTGTTCCATTCATGTCTGATTGCTTCCCACAACTGGTCAGTGCTCCTTAATCGTCTGCCATTAAGCGTGGCCTTGATGTGTGCCAATGTGGAACTTAATTGGACACTAATTAAATTGAGGTAAATGAGCCTGCAACCAGACACTGACTTTCTCATCAGTCATTCCATAGTATAATGTACACTAGATGTATAAAATATTGTGTTACAGGGTTGCTTCCTACTTGTTGCACTTGAATTTGTCCAAATAAAATGTATGTACAGAAACTGTGATAAACTCCTCATTTTTCTTGCCCAGTAGTGTTTGTTGGCCAGCTCAAGGTAGTCATCAACAAACTCGCCCAGGCTTTTTCAAAAACAGATTGTGCTTTATGATATCACAAAAATAGCCCCAAGTGATGTGGCTGTGGAGGGACAGAGGAGAACAGCATCAGCATAAAAGGACAGAAAAAAGCAAACACCTATAAAATAAAATTCACCTTTTGTGCTGGTCTGTCAAGCTCAGCTCAACCTCAACCTCTGTTGGCCAGCTTGAGAAATTCACAAGCTAACTTGCCAAGCACAGAGTGGAGCTCAGAGGACGGAAAAAAGCAAAAATCTAAGAACTATAAAGACTGAGGGGAAATATGGAGGAACCGTGCAGGAAAGCAAATACCTATAAAAACTAAATTCTCCTTTGGTACTACATTCTCATTTGCTGGTTTTCTGGTGGTCAAGGTGTGAAAACACAGCTAAAGCTAAATGTGCCTTTGTTGGCCATGGTGTGATTCCCAAAAGCATAGTTGATAATGTACTGCTAACGAATTACTAACTATGTTAGCAACACTGTGTTAGCTGCTATTGTACTAACTACGTTAGCAACACTACTTACATTTACAGCATTTAGCAGACGCTCTTTATCCTTACATTTCCTAATTTCAGGGACAGTTCCCCTGAGAGCAACTTATGGTTAAGGGTCTTGCTCAGGGACCCAGTGTTGGTAACACCAGTGGTCAATTTCAAACCCACAACCTCTTGGTCCCAAGGCGAGTGTCCTACCACTAGGCCACCAACACTAACAACACTATGTTAGCTGCTATTGTACTAACTATGTTAGCAAAACTATGTTAGCTGCTATTGTACACTATGTTAGTTGCTAACGTAGTTAGCCCATCCCGGGGAATAATGGGTACAAGGCGGGGACCAATCCCGAGTAGGCGCCGACAGACCACAGCAAAGCTAGATCATACAGATCCATTTCAGATAAGGTTTAGTTGAAGCTTAAGATATCCAAGTTGGCCCGGCTTCTTTAGCAACACATTTAAGCCACAAATGCTTTCATTACTATAATTTTTTTTTATCACGGTGACAGACCTAAGTGATGAAGAAAAGAAATGAGCACAGAAAAAAGCAAAGATTTATATAAATCAAATTCCCCTTTGGTACTACATTCCTACATTTGCTGGTTTCCCGTTGGTCAAATGATCAAAACACAACTCGAACTTCAGCAAAACCTCATATAAGAAAGCTTAAGATATTCCCCTGCTAACATGGCCAGGCATCTTCTGTTTTCAACAAAGAGAAAGTAGGAGCAAGAACAGCACTGGAAGAGCTTCAGATAAAAAGACAGAGTGGTGTGGGAAAGAGAGAGAAGTGCATGAGATAAAGCTGAATGCAGGTTGCAGACTGAAGAAGAGTAATGCAGCAGAGAGTAATGCACCGTACAAGAAAGAGAGTGAGTTATGGAGAAGTCAGAGGAGCAAGAGCCAGAATCATGCCTATAAAAATCACGTCTGTTCTTACCATAAAGCTGCCACACTCTGACTTTGTCTTCATAAGGGAGGTCATACTTGAGCGGGTCGCCCACCGGACCCTGGTAGTAGGGACGCATGATGGACTCGATAGCCGACGTGTGGGCCAGACCGATGGCATGGCCGAATTCGTGCACTGCCACAGCAAACAGATCCATCCCATGGGAATCTGCAAAAAACCCAGAAACAAGTCTAAAGCAGATCCACATATCTTTAGGAATCAGCAGTGTTGGAGGAAACTACGTTTAAACGTAGGGTGACCAGATTTAAGGTGGTGAAAAAGAAGACACTTGGCAGTGGGCGGGTGAGGTGGTGGGGAGGCATGTGGTCCGATGGCCATTGTACTTCTGGCGAAGTCTTCGGGTGGTGGGGGGAGCAGTGGGGGTTGTGTATTGGGCACCATGGCCAGGTAACTTCGCCCTAGTCACTTCCACTCGATTTATGCAGTAAGGCTATAAGAAAAGCAAGTGGAAGTGAGCAATGGAAGGGTGAAATAACTAACCCCAAGGAAACGCAACTCAAATCCAATGTAAGAATGTTTGAGGCTGAGATAGAATGAAAACCCAGTAAGACGCATTTCTTAGATCTTAAAAAGAGGACATGTCCGGGAAAAGAGGACGTCTGGTCACCCTATTTAAATAGCAATAATTATAATTAATGGTAGTTCAAGCACAGGAACCAAACTCATGCCACTTCTTCCAATTCAACACCAATCAGAGACACCTGATAGTTGGAAACACCTGTCTTTGTAAAGAGATAAAAAGGTTTCCTTCTGTAATGATGTAGCTTTTTATCACTATTTGCAAAATAAAAGTTACTTTTTAAGCTACAGCATTTCATAAGTAGCTTTGCTATTGAAAAGCTACTGAACAAAGTAGTTAAGTGCCCTTTCATTTATTCATTATCTGAACCACTTAACACCAACTGGGGTCGCAGGGGGATCGGAGGCTATGACAGGAACTTACCGGCGTAAGGCGCCAACACACCGCAGGACACACACACACTCACACAATCACGCACACATTCACACCTTATGGGGCCAATTTAGAGTCGCCAATTAACTTATATTGCCATGACTGTGGGAGGAAACGGAGCACCCGGAGGAAAACTATGCAAACATGGGGAGAGCCTGCAAATTCCACACAGAAAGGCCCTACGGCCGAGCCGGGGGCTCGAACCCAGGACCTTCTCGCTGTGAGGCAGTTTTGTGGCAAACTTATGGTTAATTTGTGGCATTTGCCAGAATATGTTGTGGAAAATTTGTGGCAATGTTCCGCTACTAATGGCAAACGAATTTGCCATGGATTTCCCAAAACAATTTGCCAGTAATGGTGACAATTTAGTCAAGTTTGAAGTCCACTGCAAGTTTGCTACAACCCTGTCAAAATATAACCTAGCCGTCAAAGGTTAATGGCAACTGTTTGCCAGAGCCTAATAATTTTGTAAGGGTGAAGCTACTGGTGGTTAGCTACATCCCAACACTGTGGATCTGAGTGCATTTCACTAGATATTGTACTTGTATTACAGTACATTTATATGACAAAGGGAGAATTTTGAATCTTGATCTTGAACATTCAGATTCAGTCGCAGTTAAAGGTCCCTTTCCTAACAAACAGAGGGACATTATTCAGCATCCGGTTGCATAACGCTAATTTTGGATGTAGCGCGTCCTGAACTGACACCGGAAACTATGTCACTCGACAGCAGGGTTCGCTTCTTTCTTTCTTTCTTTTTTTTTGCTGCCTTTCTTTATTCCTGCATTCAGCTCCACAGACAGTGAGTTATAAGAGGTTCAGTCAGACATAAAGGCTTTCACACCTTCCCATTAAATGGCCCTGAGAGAGAGTGATACAGTCAGAGCCAGGAAGCTGTCAATCATGTGAGGGGTGAGAGAAAAGAGAGAGAGCGAGAGTGAGGGAAGGAGGGAGAAGTAAAAGCACAGCTGGGTAAAAATGCTGAAAGTTGTGACAGTCTTCCACCTCTGCAAAATCTGTATTTCTTAAGAAAAAGCAGAGCTCAGCTAGTCTGGCTCGTCTGGTGCCAGGAATTAGAGCTGCGATTTGCTGATTAAGATTAAGACTCGAGAGATTAAGGGATGCGCATTTCGAACGACGGCCCTCAGCCCCGACCTGCGAGGCGTACTGCGGTTTTTTGTGTGCACTTCAAAGATTCCCTGCCACAAAAGGCGACTTCTTTCGAGCGCCGGATGCCTTACCCGGATGACTTACAGGCACAATGCAGACTCTAATCTACTGGGGGGGAAGGCAGGAAGGGGAAACGTGGGATTGAAGGGAAATGCGGCGGAGTTTCGTTTTTTTAATGGCGTTCCCTCTGGAACGGCGCCGCCGCAGCTATTTGTGTCTGTCGGAGGCCCTGCGGCGCTACGCAATGATCGTTTGGCAGCATTAAAGGATGAATCCCGCTACATCTGGGCTGCTCTCGGGGAGAAGATGAATAGCATGACGGATGAAGACACCTCGGAGGCAGGCTCTGAGCCTGATATGCGGGGATGCCCAGTTCTGGCCTTGGTGGGATGAAGTCCCACCTTCAAACACACTTACTGAACTGTAACTGCAAATTTGGAACTAGAGCTCAATCAGGTGGATTGAATATGAAAATCAGTAAGTGCCCTGCTGAAATTATAATCACAGATTTTTGGGTGTCTGGTTATTTATATAAATATCATACATATCTAGACAGGAAAATCCTGAAGAAACTGTGTGACTGGTGTGTGCTAAAAAATTTAAGCAAAAGCGTGAAAATGTTAAAAAGGAGAAACGGCTGTTTCTAGACGTTTCTACTGATTATAGTTGGCCTTTCTGTTAAACTACAAGGTGCCCAGTTATCGGTAAGCTCACGTCAGGAACGGGTTAACCACAAGAAAAATAATAGCGCAGTTCTCCTTATTGACGACACCCTCTTGTGGCCAAAATAGACAACAGCAGCCTTGATTTTCATATTCATGAACATGAATTTCAAACATGAAAGTCAGTAACTGTCCCGCTAAAATAACCACTGCAGATTTCTGAAGTGGTCAGTGAGAGTCATTTTCCTGGCTACTGCTGATTTGATGCTAGTCCAGCTGGGCCAGTGTCAGTATTTTTTAACACATCTGGTTTGGCAGCAATATGAGAAAGCAAAATAGGTCCTTTTTTGGAACAAAGCCAGCTTGTCTTGATCTGTAAAATGTAATGCTAACTAAACTAGAGTCCTGGAGTCCTGATATTACAGTGAGTAAAAAAACCAATGTGGTGACGATTATTTTAGTTCTTTCTGTGTAAGTTTCACTCCACCGGCACTGCACTTTTCATTAAACAGCTTGAGTTTTACTTAATGAAATGTGAGCGATTTTTCATTCATTCTTCAAGAATAAAAAAAAAAGAATCACATCCATACGACAGAGCTCCCATCCCTTTTCAGCACTGCAAAAAAGTCAACATGCCAGTACTAATGAATGACAGCTCTGTAATATGGATGATAATGGACCTAGGTAATTTCTCCTGCTACTCTCTGGCTCACACATGCATACAGATATGTGCACTCAGACACACACACGCACACACACACACCTCATTTGTATGCAAGTGTCAGAGGAAACAAATTGGCAAATATAATAATATTCATGTGAACAGCAATAATATAACAATCATTGCGCATACATACAAATAACAAAAACAAGATAAATTAGATGAGCAATTCCTGAAGAAATGTATATGACTGCTGTGTCCTAAAAAAATAGAAAAGGTGAATAGAAGAGTGAAAACGTTAAAAAGAAGAACAGGAGGAGATTAGGGCTGTTTATATATGTTTCTACTATTAAACTATGAGAAACTCTATTAATGTTAAGCTCACATCAGGACCACATCAGGGCTAACCACAAGCTCCTAACCGGTCTGACCGCGCCCCTAATAGCCAAAATAGGGAACGTCAACTTTAATGGTGGTGCACCTTCTGGTCAACATAGGGTACTACATTTTTTAACCTAAAAAAATGGGGAAAAAAGGAAAATCTCCTCAGTCTGCCGATTTGCCAAGAATGGTGTCTTCACAACTTAAACTTTGGAAGGAATTTGAGCTGCAAAAAGTGGGACGAAGAGAACAAGGTGACTGTTGGTACCTGACAATTGCAATAATTAAACCTAGCCTAAACAGGCAACTTGTCTAAAGCTAAACAGGTTTGGTCCTGGAAAATATCTGGATGGGAGACCAAACTTAATTTTTTGTTAATTTCCAAAGTTCTATTTTAATTTGCACAGTAGAGGAACAATGACGATACGTGTGAAGGGGCAGTGGGCAGCCGACATGAGCTGTGCCCGGGGAGCATGGCTTGGGGATGGTACCTATGTAATGAACGCATCAGTGGTACCTTTACCGGTCTAGGATTCGAACCGACAACCTTCCGATCACGGAGCGAACGCCCTATCTGTTACACTATCAACTGGCAACTGTTGTGACAAATACAAAAATCTTAAATTTGAGGTCATCAAAGATATCCTGTGCATATTTCTAAACTACTTTTAGGACAGCTGGTAGTGTAACGGCAAGGGGTCATCGGTTAGAGTCTCAGAGCAGTAGAGGTGCCACTAAGGTACTCATGAGCTAGGTATCGTGCCCAAGCACTGCCAATAGTTGCTTACTGCTCCTTCTCGGATGGGTCAAATGCATAGGTCGCATTTTGTTTTAGTGCACAGTGCGTCATGCTCTGGTGTGTTCACAAAGACAAATAATCACTCACTTAAATTCCCTCAAAAGAGTCAGGATGGAACCTTGATGTCCTGCTAAAACTAACCACCATGACCCTTTCAAATTTGGCCTCCTGTTCATAACCAGTGAATTGTCTGCTAATGGGTAGTGAGTGAGCATCATCTAGATGAAGCTGTTTGAAGTGGAGAAACATTAAAGTGCTTTAGGTGTCTAACCCTTAATTTGGGCAATTAAAAAAACAACAACTAAGTTGTAGTAAAAAATAATAACTTTGTGGGAACAGCTGTGCAGCTGGAGTGTCAAATGTTCAGCTTTTTTAAACAAATTCACTTTTTAGCAGGACATTTAGTATTCACAATGATCAGCAACCGTGACAGAGAGACAAAAAGTCAAAGAGACGGATACCACACAGCTACCCACGGCCCACCCACACAGAGGCTTGGGCCAAATTGCAAAAGACATCACAACCACACCTGCTTAATGAGGCTTTTGTTTAGACCACAAAAATCAGTCCTGCATTAGTGGACAAGCAGTGGAGAGATAATTAATAAAGGGAATCTGCATGCTGTCAAAACAAAGACAGCGCTCCCTCGACTCCTCTTAACTGACCCGCGGGAACGTGCCAAACCTGCGCCATTGGACTCTGGCCGCCAAGGTTCCCGCCCACCTGCTTTAATTAAGCGTTTAGCTTTCTGCAAGACAGGCACTTCTACCTTACGCCCCGTTTGAGCTGGGTAATTAGACGCATTAGCAGACAGTCCTCAAAGGGGAAAAGGTCCTGCCAAGAACAACACAAGCAAAGATCTTTCCCCAGACCCGCGCCGGATGGAGAGGAGCAGGCAGGGGAGCAAACGCAATTACTCAAGTTCTCGTTCCTCCGACGAGGTCCATCCGTCTTAAGCAGATTACGGTCTGGGGGAAACAAATGCAACAAAGCTTAGAAGTTTGCTTTCTCCTCACAACCTTATAACATCCCAGACGAGATCTCCTCCTGTGGCGAAACATAACGTGTAGATCGTGCCGGAAAAGAGCAGGTGGACAGAATGATTCCTTATTGTCCGCTTTATTTGAGCAAAACCTGTCCACTGGACTGTGAAGCCATGAGAAATTAAAAGCTGTTTAATTATCTTGCTTCATTTGCATCCATCATCTCGGCTTAACAAAAAAGGAATAAAAGGGGAGGAAAAAAACAAAACACGAAAATAGAAAGCCGGCTTACACAGGCTTGCGCTAGCTGAGAAGTCAATTAGAGAAAGGGGCCAAGTGCTATTTTCGACGACCGTTAAACACGTTAACCACGTAATTTGTTTTCCATAAAATTCTGAGAACAGAAGAACAGAGAGCGGGCCGACTCGGAATTAGTTCTGACAAGACGGACGACGCCAACTGCCTATGAGTTACAGGCGAAAGATCTGGAGGCAGTGGCTTTTTTTAAAGGCGACAGTTACGGCAGAAGCGGGACTAGCGCCGGTGACAGGTGGCGCATCCATAAAAGGGGGAAGAAATAAATGTGTGTGTGTGTGTGCGAACATAAAGATGACAATGTCACCCTGGGGACGTGAACAAACATACAGCGCAAGGAGAGAAATCAGTCCCCGGTGCTAATTTAAAGCCGAGAAATAAGTGTGAGGTAATAACCTGACGTCTTGAGCACTGAAAAATGAGCCTCTAAACCAAAAGTAAATGAACTGTCAACTTGTCTTATTTATTTATTTTCTTTGAGTTTTTCTTAGCCCGTCTCGTTTAAAAAGAGGACGTTATAACCAAACATTTTGCAATTTAAGAGTAATATATGGATGCAATTTTCCCCTTCAGGCTGGAGTTTATTGATCCACTAGAGAGTCAAATGGCAACTGCAGACTGGTCTGCATTTTCTGTTAGAAGAGACACTACCATGTCTAGACAGCTTGTGAGGAGTCGTACCATCCTCACACACACACACACACACACACACACACATTCCCCTTTCCATCATCACACACCTGCCAAGGCCTCATGCAAACATCTGCTTGCCTGATGGGAGGCCTAATTGGTGCAAGCTCTGTTGCTGTCCAGGACCATATGGCCCCGAGCCGCCAAAGAGGAACGAAGGGAGGGAGACGAGGGCACAGCCGAACCCAGCGGGGAGTTTGCTGGCTGGCCATCTTTGTATAACAAGCCCTCCTTCCTCCCCTCTGCCTCCGCTCCTTCACCCAGAGCTACATCCCCAACCCTCTCTTAGCCAGGCTGCCGACCCCTGGCAGGGGAGTGTTTAGAGGAGGCACACACTGTTGTCTCTGCCCAGCGAGAGGGGCAGAGAAATAAGACCGGCGGGAAAAAAAGTTAATCTACCGCTGAGCCTTTCTCCCACAAGGTGAGTCTCCAAATAGACTGGCTTTTAAACTATGTCATAAACTTTTCGTTATTAGCTGGGAAGTGTATCCTGAGATAATGGATTAAAGATGAGCCACCTACCATAGGACAGTGGTGTAAGACAGACCTTTAGAATTTTACCTTTAAAAACACTAACTACAAGTGGGAAGTAGCTAGATCCTAAGTACTCACTAATAACTAAACAGAGGTGGACAGTAACTAAGCACTTCTACTTGAGTACTGTACTTAAGTAGGGTTTTTGAGTATCTGTACTTCACTTGAGTAGTATTTTATTGGGAAACTTATGACTTCCACTTCACTACATTTTAAAGACAAATACTGTACTTTTTACTTCACTACATTTCTATCAAGGTTCTCGTTACTCGTTACTTTCAAATCTGTTGATAAAGTGGATGTTATTCCCCCTTTTCTAAAAGGTGATTGGTTGTTTGGCAGGTGACAGTCTATCAGTAATCAGTAGGGTTACATCACGCCTGTAGACTGGAACTATAAAACCAAGTTCAGACACTTCTTCCGTTTTCTGTCCTGATTAAAACACTGTTGCTGTTGTAAAGTCATGAAGCTAGAGGTGTAGAGCTGGGTTTTAAGCAGGTTGGAATGTTGATTTTATTTTCTGAGCAGGCTGTGTTTATAGCTACTACACTGTCTACCTGATTAACATACTCATATATGGGTGCACACACTGCCAGAGCTGTGTCAGAACACTAACGTGCTGTTGTGGGGTGTATAGTCTCACAATCAATTAATAAAATAAATTAATGACTGGTTTTCTTTATCAGTTCAGGTTGTGTTTCATTCTGCAACATCCTAGCACTTACTTATTCTATAGCTTCTACAAGCTAGTCAGAGGCATTAGATATTGTAAGTGTTGTGACAATAACGCAACAATGCGGCGAAAGAAGATGTACCTTTAATATTTAAATATTTTTTCAAACAAGTACTTCAGTACTTTAACTTAAGTAAAATTTTGACTGTACGACTTTCACTTGTATTGGAGTAACATTTGACTAGTGGTATCTGTACTTTCACTTAAGTAATGAAGTTAGCTACTTTGCCCATCTCTGTAACTAAACTACTTAATTTATTTCAGCAGATACTTTTAACATGCTGTGATTCTAAAAGGTTCTTTATCTTTCTTTACAAAGACAGGTATTTTAAGATACCAGGTGTTTCTGGTGGGTTGTCAACCATAGCAGCGATGGAAGCAAAAATCTTTGGCTGTGAAATAGCTTCAATGTAGTTAACTATTTTTTCTCTGTAGCTTGTAGTGCAGATCACTACTATTTTAAAACAGTAGCTTGGCTGTAGTTTAGCTACTTTTAATTTCTAAGCTTCTCTTTAAAGGAAAATATACACTTCAGTCTCACCTGCCTGTTTTTGCCCCTTCCTCATTTAATGTATGTGGGCATTTACTTTGGTAAGTGAAAATGAGTGATTATTTGTCAATAGCCAGGTTTCCATCCAAGGAGTTTTTGCGAAAAAATATTTAGCGCTTCAGATTTTTTACCGATATAGCTGATGGAAATGCTAATTATCGATAAAATTTTGTAAATGTCGACATAATATTTTTCCGTTTAACTTTAGCGCATAACTTCTATATCGATACTTCAGAAGTCGCAAAAACTACTTTGGAAACACTTTTTGTCGGAAAAAAAGGGGCTTTAACGCAAATAAATGTGTCACATGATACATTTTCATCACGTGGGTTTCGTCGCACTGGGGTACTTTCTTCGAGCTATCAGACAAGCAACTGCTTCATTCCGCTGTCGTCTTCGGATATTTTGTACAATTCCAATTATTTGTGAAACTGAAATAACAGTAAGCTGGCAAATTTCAAAAAACTGTCTGAAAATTCTCTCCATCACTTTGTTTCTTTGTTTAGCGGAGGGGGGTGTCACGTGGAAAACAAAAGGTAGATAATTTGCGACATACACAAAATTATGTATGGAAACGGCTCAAGGGCAGATTTTTTTTGCGATACACCAAAACCTATGTGACAGTTTCTTTTTAGGGGGGATGACGTCATCACGCACACCATTTTATTGATAAAAAGCCAGTTGGATGGAAACAGGCTGGAAACAGCAAATTTCGCACATTTTTTTAACGCATATTCTGTTTGTCGATAACAAAACGTCGCAAAAAACTGGATGGAAACTTGGCTATTGTGAACACACCACAGCACAGCGCACAGTGCACCACAACCAAATGTGACCTCTGCATTTGACCCTTCCGTGAAGGAGCAGTGGGCAGCTAACATGGGGAGCAGTGCTTGGGGACGGTACCTTGCTCATGAGTACCTCAGTGGTCCAGGATTCCAACCGGTGACATTCTGATCACTGTTACATTACTAATAGTTACTTCACCCAAGACTAAAACTGGATTGTATTCATGTTCAAGTAAAACTGTCATGTACAGTATAACATCAAGGTGCACTGTCTTGCTGATAACATGGAAATTGAGAAAAAGCTGTTTTGCTCAAGGGCCCAAAGGTGGTAGTGCTGGAAGTAGAATTTGAACCCACAATCTCTTGGTCTAGGTGCATATCCTAACCCCTAGACCACCACCACTCTATGAGTTGTATCACAACCATGTTAAAAAAAACCCACCAGGAGACCGGAAAGTCCAGGCCTCGTCGTCATCGAAGTGCGTATCCCCAGCCGTGAAGCGCTCTCCCGGGAAGAAAGCATGGGCCACCGTGCCCCCGGGCCCGTCGAATGGGTAGCCGTCGTTGTGGTCGGCCTTGGTGAAGTCAATCTGGATGTCGGCTTCATTGCCCGCCACCTCATGGAAGTTGAGCGGCGCGATGTCGCTCCACACCTTCAGTGCGTAATACATCAGGGCACGAACCGTGTCCCTCCCGAGCAGGGCCGACTCCTTAGGAAATGTTCGCACCCTGCAAAAGACAGCGGCACATGAGGAGGCAGTTAGTCAGAATCGGCAACAGCGGCTATAATCTTTTCTTAAGGCCAAGTTCGATGTCGGTTTTCATTTTCCCATTTTACGGACAAGTAAACACAAGCAAAAAAACTGATGGACCTGATTTTGGACCTCACATTCTCAAAAAGAACTCAGGTCCGTGCTAAGATTTTGGACAGACACACAAGAGCAGAATTGCCTCCGAAAATATTTTCCCTCCTCTCCACCTTGGATTATATGATAATTGGATTTGTATGAACAATTGTTCTTATGTGCTTCCCTCACTCTCTCTTTCTTGCTCGCTCTCTCTCTTTCTCACAACAGGTCTGTCCAACCACTAGAAGTTCGATTTGGTAAGGAGAGCCAACCAAAAAAACCCCATTTTTTAACCGAGGGCAATTTGAGGCCTATATAAGTAAGGGATCAGTTGGAAATTAATTTCCGGGCCCCTGCTCTACAAGTACCAAGGGTGGAACACTTCTGGCTCAATGCAATAACATTTGTCCTCGAGTTCCTAAAATCTGGCTAATGGGTTTTCAGACGGGTCACAAAGAACGTTCCCGGGTGCTGGGATGCCGGTAATGTAGCAACCTGCTGTGTGTTAACAGACGCTCAAGGGCGGCATGTTTGTGTTTTGAGAGAGCGACTTCAGCAATGTCGATGCAAGCGTGGGAGAGCACAGCACTGAGCCAAGGTCAGCAACAATCTACAACGGATTTGAGCAGAGCTGGGCAAACTAGCAATACCTTAACAGCTCCGATAAACGAATATTAGATGTATCTGGCTCAACCAGCCACTGTGGTTTGCATCATTTGGGCTTGGAGTCTAAAAAACCTCCAAAGTGTCTCGTTCTCTAGCATGGGGAACTCTTGTATATTGCAAAGATTGTAAAATATTCAGGTTGTTTTGAATCCTCTGGACGTATTGTGTTAATAATGCAAGATGTTAATGATTTGATGAGAATCAGGCCTCGTGGATTGGAAACTGGTTCGGATAGTTTATGGAAAACTGTAATCTTCAAGTCTGGTCAATAAGCATGAGAAGATCTGATCAGTCCATGATGCAATGATGTGATTCAGACGTGGCACAAATCTTTGATATTTGCAAATTCACTAAAAATGACATAAGTTGTTGACATGAAATGCATATCGAGCGGTAATTTGCATAAACTACTGGCATGACTAGGGGTGTTGAAATTGATCGATGCATTGCAATGCAGACCTGGACAATTCTGCATTGATGCAGTGGCAGACCATAATCGATTATATTAAGGTTTTCAACCGGTGGTTCCCCCCCCACAGTGATCCCAGACGGCATTGCAAGTGGTCCATGACATGTTATCCAGTTTCACTACTGAAATCACTTTTAAAAAAATGATGCATCTTGGGTATATACTTGGGCATCTTTATGAATAATTAACTTCATGCAAATTTCTTAAAAAAAAGAAAGAAAGAAAAAAAAAAAGATCCTCCCCAACACACGGACACACAGTGGAGAGCCGCAGACTACTGCTTACTCTTAGAGGTAGTTTCTGGGAAAGAACCAGTTGAAAATCCCTGGATTACATCATAATGACATTGCCTGGTGATTTTCTGGCTGTGGCATAAAAATCCTAGTTAAAAAGAACATCCCGGTAGTAACTATTGTTGTCCGATCAGTGATCCATGCCCAATCTGCGCGCAATGAGAAGCAATGTAGAAAATTTATGGGATGCATCAATGGGATGATAATCATAATCGAATCGAATCGTGAGACCACTGAAGATTGACACGTCCAGTCATGACCTGCATATCTAGGATTAAATAACTGCTGACATAAAATGCATATCTAGTAGGGGTGTAAATCACAGTTTTATCACAATAAGATTCGATTCAGATGTCAGTGACTTGATGTCTGCTGATATCATGAAGACTGCTATAATACAATTCCGTTTCATTTCAATTCAGGAGTCAGAGAGACAAGACAATATCATATGCTGATTTAATTCAATCTCTTCCATTCCTATCAAATCACAAAAGCTAACAAAAATATCATTTGACATTTTTATTCCTGAGCCATGGCCCACAGTAGTCTGTATTTTCACGCTTCATAAGGCCCTATCCACACAGGCGTTCGAATCTTGGATCTCTAAACGACCTACTCGGTTTTGTTGCGTTTTGTAGCTGCGCTTGATTGACTTCAGTGAGACATTACTTTGGCATTCGTTTGACGCTGTTTAACGCCAACCTGCAGCCCAATTTGTAATTTCATCTGTTTACCTGTGGGGGCAATAATCAGGCTGTCCAAAGTGTTTATCCGTGTGCCGAAATATTAAATAAAAATATATATAAAATGTATACAAATATAAAAGAGGAAATAAAAAAAGCACGTTCTGTGGCACATGGAGGAAATTAGTCTCTGTCCTGCCCAGTTGGTTTGGCGTAATGACGTCACATGGAATGGAAGTATATCTTGTATATTAACAAAAAAATAAAAAATAAAAATAATTGTACATGCATATAAAGTTATGAGTATTATAAAAAGAAGTCTTGTGGCACATAAAGGACGGTATTTGTGCGGCACGGTTGGTTTTACATCACCCTCTGAAGCGCAAAATAGGAATATTAAACTAACTAAACGGAATCATGGGATATATTCGGCCCTCCAGGACGTCACCTGAATAGCATATAAACGCAATAGCGACATTTTCTGTGCGTTCGTCTGGATTTCGGCAGAAACTGGCGCCAGGAAAACGTTGCATGCAGCGTTTATTTGACGCCATCCGACCAAACGTAGGTCACGAACGCCCGTGTGGATGCTCAGTTTGACTCGTATGAGCAGAAAAATGGTCTGCGTTCAGTCTGCGCTTACCTGACGCTATGTCATACGTCTGTGTGGACTAAATGTGACAAAACCAGCTCCATGTTTGCTTATCAAGGGACGTTACAATATGTATAATGTCTGATCAATGTTTTCATTTTGGTCCAATGCTATGGGCTTGTCAACCACTGAATTGATGTATTAATGTTGATCAATATATCATTACACCCTTAATATCTGGTATTAAATTACATCAAATATTAAAATAAAATGCATTTCTAGTATTAACATAAACTGTTGTCATAAATCGCACATCCATCGTTAAATTCAGCTTCTGCAACATTTAATTAGTTCTAAATAATAAACTGAGAATGAGCTTGTGCTTTTAAATAATAGCATGCATTCCATTTCTGTGATATGCAATACTGTCTAATGTTGAATTGACACTATTTGTATTGCAATATTATCACGTCTGCAAGTCTTACTGTCATTTCATCCAATACAAGGGTAAAAGAGGAGCTAATAGTCTCCCTCAGGACCTCAACAATAGCAAAAGTCATTACAAGGCAGGGCAGTGTAAGACACATTTATTGGATCTAAAATTGATATAACGATCTTGTATTTTTCTGCACAAATTTTCTGCACTGCTTCTGCGAAAATATGTTGGCTACGCTCCAAGAAACATCTGTTAGGAAATGGTTTTAGAGAATCAATTATCCATCTCAAACGTCCAGCTGCCAGCCATATGATGTCCTATTATACCCTAACATAACAGCTTAAGAAAGTAAGTAGATGCAAACATATCAATATCGTTTCTTCTTAATGCCATTAAGTGCGAGCGGTGTCTGGTGCATTTGCGGCACTTTTATTAAAAACACAAGGACCTCAGCGGGACGCGTTTGCAACTCTTTCCGGCACATTCGCAGCGGCATTGAGTCTCTTGACTAAATGTAAGGTGTAGGAGAGTGTGCAGTACTATAGACTTCTGTGGGTGTTCCCTTTCAACCGGGACCCAGTTCTTTGTTTGGCTCCTCTTCCCTTCTTTTTATCTCCCTCTCCGCTCCACATCCCGACAACTGCATCGAGCGGCAGAGGGAACTCTTCTGCAATTATTTAGTTTCCATCGATTTCCTTTGGCGTCACACCTGTATCTATATATCTCGATGTCAAAACATAAGGAGTTGGTAAAAAAAAAAAAAAAGTGACCCGGCACGACGGGTCGGCTGTGAAAGCGGTTGGTGCACCTAAGCCCCGTTTTTCCAATCTGTTTTCTAGTTAATAGTTGTCTTCAGAAGAGCTCCATTGGATGCCTCCTCTCCCCCGGACTCGCCATTACTCAGCAGATGAACGGTGACCCATAGAGGCCGACCTGCGACGGGAGGCTGACTGATGGAGAAGTTCGTTTCTGAGGACTTTTTTTTCTGGCAACATTGTTTGCACTCCCGACCCTAAAACTTAGTGCTTTTCATTTTTCAGTCCTTTCCTGTCCTTTACCTCAGAGAAAAGCGAGGCAAATTAAGTGGACAGGAGAGAGAGAGGGAAAGTGGGGAAAGACAAAGCATGACATGCAGAAAATAACAGGAAAATGGCCTCGAAGGATCTCATTTTCTCCACCCTCTCTCATCTAGATCTCACAACAGGCCTGACCCCCTGCGGCTCCGTGGCCCAGAAATGAAATTCACTGTATTGTGTTTTAATCGCCCACCACAATCAATCTCACCCGCGCACACAGATTGGGAGAGACGTGCAGCTTCCAGCCCTCATATGGCATTACTGTTCCATTCATTCCTAGTGCTACTCACGTTGGACTTTGGTTAGACCTCGTCTAATCACTTTGGGGACTCGATTCAATTCATTACATTTCATTTTAGTAGTTTTTTTATACCCTGATATGATGCAGCTTTACGGAACTCCAGATTCAAGCTTCTAACAAGAAAGAGGAGTGTGTTTGGCACGGAAAACTTCGTTTCAAAGGAATGAGGGAGCAATCTTGAGAGGAAACAGAACTAAGACTAAGAATTGTCTTAAATATTTAAACCATTTAGTGTTTTCTCAATTCTAAAGCATGCTTACTGTTTCTTGGTTACTGGGTGAATTTCTTATGAACACACGATCGTTCAAACATGTGGCACGAGGAAAAAAAACGGCAGAAGGGAATAATCCCATTTTAGCCCTTTTAGAAACGGATGGGATAATCCAGCTAGACGGCGGCATAATGGTCTACAAGTCCAAAGCCAGCAATTATCTTTCAGCATCATGGGTGAAACATCATTCAGACACACTGTCCACTTCTCTGACCCAAAATGAACTGCTCGGCATCATGGAAGGCAGACGGCTAGCTGCGCTATATTACCAAAAGTATTGGGACAGATATCTTTACACACACATGAACACAAGAAATCCCATTCTTAATCCATAGATTTTAATATGGAGTTGGCCCACCCTTTGCTATAAAAGCTATAACAGCTTCAACTCTTCTGGATAGGCTGTCCAAAGGTTTAGTGTATTCATGGGAGTATTTGACCATTCTTCCAGAAGAGCATTTGTGAGGTCAGCCACTCATGTTAGACAACAAGGCCTGGGTTACACTCTCCGCTCTAATTCATCCCAACGGTGTTCTATCGAGTTGAGGTCAGAGCTCTGTGCAGGCCAGTCAAGTTCCTCCACACCAAACTTGCTCATCCGTGTCTTTATGGACCTTGCTTTGTGCACTGGTGCACAGTCATGTTGGAACAGGAAGGGGCTGGCACAAACTGTTCCCACAAAGTTGGAGAATAAAATTGTCCAAAAGCTCTTGGTATGCTAAAGCATTAAGAGTTCCTCTCACTGAAACTAAGGAGCCAAGCCCAATCCTTGAATGGTTGTACAGGATATTATGTTTGGTTTTCTTTCTAGCTACCGTTAGCATACTAGTGAATCCGTCGTTAAACTGAGCTAAAAGTGCTTTGTGCTTTCGAAAGATGTTTGTACGCTCACTACTAGACATGCAGCTTCTCTTCACCCCTGCTGATACGTTCATTTTTAAGCCGACAGACATCAACTAAAAAGAATGGATTGTTCTGAAGCAGCAAGGATAAGAGTCTTCTCCTTTTTATCTACAGCCGATAAACTTGAAAGGTCAACTCTTTCCACCTCACACGCGGCTGCAAATTAATCGAATTCTTTAAAGTTTTACTTATTGGAAACATGAAGCAATATTGCTCCTGGTGTTTGATTTTTGTGTCATGCATCTATAATCGAAATAAACGAGATGTGATTATTCTTTTGCACTAGTGTGACCGCACCTTTATTCAAACCGTAACCCTGGGTCATACTTAAATGGCAATATAACAAGTGCCTCTGCCTTTAACATGCTGAAAGGACATTTGCTTGCTTTAGCTTTGGTTTTGAAGTCGGAAAATCAGGATTAGAACTTGGAGAGCGCTTTTGATGGTGCTGGTAGGTGCATAACTCAAGTCTTTCAACTGCCACCCTTTCCATCTTTGTGCCGCACGCTACATGGACTAGCCAGGCCTGCTATTCACCATTCATGATTGCCGTGACCGGACAGACCGATGCCGCTCCGTCTCTCGCTGAAGAACGAGAATAGGGGCCGGCTTTGAAGGCCGGCCCAAAAATGTCAACAGCACCACGTTGTGCTCACCTTGCAAGTCCTTTCTAATAGAACTGCATGAAACATGTTAGGTGTAAAAGCTCCTTTATGCAGCCATTGCTAAGAATATCCTTGCAATGCACAGAGCTCCTTGACTTAACAATACAGCAGCAGCTTTAATAAGAAACCGTCTGTTCTGTGAAGAAGGTTATCAGCTGCTATGAGACGTTTACTGACAAGTACAACTTCTAAACTGGACAGCTGCTAGTACCACAATGCTGCTGCTCTGAATTACAGTCAATCTTTATCAAAACTCCTGCTTGCAGTGATTACATTCACTCAATGACTGCTTTTTGGGAATACTAACTTAAAGTTATAACTTTTTGTTGTACAGTTAGAATGAACTGTGCAACTGAAGGATTGCAACATGTGATTTAGCCTTAAAAGCTGTAACTGCAGCCTAGGTTTGATATTAACGGTCTAAAGAGGGAGTGCATACTTATTTCAAAATTATTTTCTAAGTTTATTTTTTCTTACATGAGCAGTATTGGGTAAGTCACTTCCAAAATGTAATACATTAGATTAATAGATAGAGTAATAGATTTCTATTCATATTACAATATTACTGTCTCTGAATTATAATGCACGACACAACTCCTACATTACATTTAAATTACTTTCACCAAAATAACTGCGGAAGTAGGACTTGCCATTCAAAAATGCTACAATGTAGTTTACTGCAGCCCATTCTACATCCAGCGGAGGGCGATATGGTGTACCATAATGACTGTAGGCATACGCAGTCCGTAGGAAATAGCTCTTTTACTCGTGGATGTTTTCTCACGTGCCGAAGGTCACGCCGTGATTTTTGAAAAATAAAAACAAACAGCACTACTTTTCGGGTTAAAAGTGTGTTGTAATGCATGTAACAGGTATTATATTAGTGAAAATTTATTGGTAACACATTACAGACAGACCTCGGACATTCATGAGATTAGGTTCCAGAACCTTTCGCGAATGAGGAGGATACTAAAATGAATGAGGAGTTACTAAAAATGGTAATATGTGCTTATTTCTATAGTTTACACCCCAAATATGACCCCAGTCATGCACTGAAAATAGTTATCACAGTTGTAAGTAATACGTGCATGTTGAACTGAGATGCGGGAAAAACCGCGATTTCACGCATGTAGTACACAAACATCCGAGCTACCAGCCAATCAACAGCGAGGAAAGCTGGTAACCATGCTCTGTGATTGGCTACTTCCAACTCTTCCAGTGTTTATAGCACCTTTCATGAAATTTATTATTTTTATGTGTTGAATTTACATTAATGTGTATTTACAGTACTATTACAAAATAGTAAATTAATAGTAAAAACTCTTTTCTAATATTTATGTAACCATTAGTGTTCCAAAGGGAATAAACTTTGCAATTGGGATTCGCATCTTGTAAAGGTACAGTACAGTATGGAACGTTAAGGAACGTTTCCATAAGAAAGCCACGTTTTTTTAAAGGGATTTTTAACTGATTTATATTGTATGTCTTGAACGTTCCCCCAAAACAGGGTAGAATCTTCATTAACTAATTTTTCTTACCAATTTTACACTTAAAAGCATGAAAACGTATAAATTACTATGAAAATTATACATAAACAGTTCTGTAGGGTTTTTCGAGGATTTCGCAGATGTGCGGAAAAATCGCGGATGCAAATGAGTTCGGTTCCAATGAAATTTTCGCGGATCTGTGAATTCACAAAATAAAGTTGATTACAGTTCACTTCAAACCTTTCTTAAAAGGGCAGGCAAGCCAAAGAATGGTTATCAAACACTTGAAATCCAATTGAAGGAAAAATAAGCCAATAACTGACAAATTGTCAACCTTATTAGCATCTTTAGGTAGATTAGAGGGATTGATGGTGGTAGTCTAGGTTTATGATACTTGGTTATGGGTCACCTAATGTTGGAGGTACTGGCTCAGTCCTACCTCCAGTATCACTTGGGGTATAACCTAGGGATGAAAGGCTTGCATAATGGTTCAATGGCGGTGGTGCTGTAGGTTCAAGTCTGGCCCAGTCCAACCTTTAGTACCACCACTACTGAATCCTTACGCAAGTCTCTTAAATCCCTGGTTGCTTCAGGGACTGATCCTGTAAATAGAAAATAGCGGTCTCTCTGGATAACAGCGTTTCCTGTTAATGCAAATGTGTCCCATTAACGGAAAGAACAAAGAGAAAAAACGACAGATGGGAATTGGTCAATAGGCTAATCAGAGTACCTCTAATGTTCATTCAGTATTAGCCACCTTGGCAACTTTGAGCAGAGTCTGGCTTGAAGTGATAGGGATAGATGAGTTTGTGATGGAGAGCAATGAAGGGTAGTGAGAAGAGAGATGCTTATGATAATGCCATTTCGCTCGACTCCCTCCAGCAATCAGCATGGGAAATCAAGGTATCGTGACGTGACTATACAGACCAAAACAGATTCACCCCTACGCAATCGCCCCTAATCTATTTGGGTAATTACAGAGGGTGTTAACAAGTGGGAGGTTGATCTCCTGGGTGGTAATGCTCTAATGTGGAATGATGAAGCCCATAGCAAGGCTCTGGCTCCGTCTCTCCCTGCATGTATGCCCAGGACTTCAGTGCACGCAGCTGGGGCTGTGGACCTGGGCTTTTCGCCCATGCCATCAATCACTTCTCCCTCTGTGCACACTCTGAGTGTCACAGTCCTTTTGGTGGGTCTAGACACTGTTTGCTGTATCATTTCTGTGTCTGGACACAGTGAGTGGATGAGACTTCATTTTGGCTACTGGAGCGGGACAAATCAGAGCAGTCAACAGTCCAATTTTTTTCTCAAAAGGGGGTGTATATTATATTGCATCTGCCACATTAATGAGGTGTTTTGATATGAGAGTAAAACATCAGAAAGCTGAGTCTTCTAATCTAGTCACTGTTGCAAAGTTTGCATAGAGGTAGAGGTAGGGTTGGTGGTGGTCCAGGAGACTCACCTACAGACCAAGAGATCATAGGATAACATTCCGTTCTATCCAACTGCCAGAGCTACCACCATTGTGCATGTGAGCAAGGCATTTGCTTTCAATTTTTTGATTCAAATGAATACCTTGTATTATAAAACAAATGGAAATGGCATGGACCATAAAGATGGTAATCTTAAAAGGAAAAAAACTAGCCAATGAAAGAAAATTACAGATAAATCTTAGCCAATCTCCTAGGCAAGAGGAAATGCAAAAACAATTTGATCAGAAGGACTGCACGGATGGCAGACAAAAAGCCAAGCAAAACATTCGAAGTCTTCAGTCTGAACGTTACGCTACTTTCTGATTGCAGCATTTGTCACCATTTCAAGAATGGACTCCATGGAGAAAGACCTATGAAGGCTCCACTATTGAAAGAAAAGCATAAAAAGCCAGACTAGGTTGACAAGCTCCAAAGTTTCTGGGAGAATGTCCTTTGGACTGATGAGACAAAATTGGAGCTTTCTGGCAATTTGCACAATCTCTATGTTCACAGACGAAAAAATGAAGCTTTAAAAGAAAAGAGCACCATACCTACTGTGCAATTTCAAGACCACTGAGGCGTCCTGGAGTGAAACATACTGCCCTGCATCAGAAAGTTCAGATTCAGTCACGGGTCGTGAGTCCTAAAACAGGATAATGACCCAAAACACTTAAGCGCTAAGAGCACTCAGGAATGACGGATATAACTTCAAATCTGAGACAGCCAAACCTGAGTACAGAGGCTCAAACTAGAAGTTTCATTGCTAACACAGTGATTGCTGGTGGTGCAACAAAACAGGAAGTTAAACAGGCTGATGGCTGATAAAAAGTGTAAAGAAACGTGGGATATGAATTAAAATTAAACAATTAGTTTGAAACATGACTACTGCAATGATTTATAATCATTTTCCATGGTACCAACTAATCTGTCCAGGCTATTTTAACATAATATTATAAAAAAATAATTCATTTCTTTTCACACTTGTATTGGTTTACATACTACATATCACATGCTACAGGCCGATAAGTATACATTAGATGATGACATTTAATTTAATAATTTTCAGTAGGAGTGAAGCACTGTTTCAATAACCTGTAAGGTTGTAAGCAACACATTTTCCATGCAAATATTTTATTAGAAATGTGTGTTTACATATGCATGCACACACAGACACAGGGGCATGATAAAAACAAACTTCTAATGATGCCCCTGCGTCAGATTAAAGCCCATTTACTTGGCAAAAAGCACAACTGTTAATTCTGTTACTGTGTAAGCCACTTCCAGACATTTGCGCAGGTTACAAAAGAAGAGGAAAATGTACAATGCCATAGAACGTGGAAGAGTGAGACGGAAGTAACTTTAATAACGTATATACAGCTCCCTCAGGGCTCATAACATACACATCAAAGGCAAAAAAAAGCCAGTTAAAGCTGATGAGAGTGCTGTGTTCGGGTTGCCATTATCTCAGCGCTGTGATATTGATCCATCTCTCCTGGGCCTGTTATAAAGGAGCTATCCTCACAGCAACCTGTATAACAGTGTTTCACGGTGCTTGGCAGCCGCCTGTCTTTTTCTCTCCCTCTCTATGTCTAGCGCTCTCTCTCTCTCTCTCTCTCTCTCTCTCTTTCAGTTCCTGCTCCATTACTCTGGGATCAAGCAAGGCTTTTTATCACTGCTCCTAAAACAAGCCATTATGGGGGTTATTACCACACCTGGCCTCTCACCTGGCTCACAGGGGCTTCTAACCACCCTCATCTGGGAGATGAACACACACAAGCACTTATTGCTATCACTGTGAGGCACATCACACATACTCCAAAACCAGTTCTATATTTGATCTCCAGCTACACCCTAATCCTCAATGAACACAAACGATCTTTCACTCTTTTACACATAACACATGCAACTTTTTCATAAAAACATTCGTCTCTATAAAAACCGGTGCTTACAGGCAAAAATGTCATCACAAAACAAAGAATTCTGACAAACGTCGTGGTTCGCTATCTTTCAGGAAGCACCCTATACCTTACAAATAACTACACATCTGCACACACAATGTGATTTTTGCCCGTGAATACTGCTTTCCTACAGTGTATATGCATGAAATATGTCTAAAAGCCTACAAAAATGGCCTAATGAGCAACTCATGAATTTAGATTTGAAAGCTTGTCAATGTTGCTGCAAAATATCATTAAAATGATTTTTCTATATTCTTATTCTAGGTTCTCACGTACAAAAAATGTTCTCAGAACGCCCAACAAATATTTTAGATCTCAAAGATCTCAGATCGCCTTTATCTTTGAGGGGAAAGCATATTCCTCACAAAATCCGCAATCCTAAAAATCTGCACACATACACACACACACACAAACTTGTAAAACTATTTTTATGGGGACATTCCATAGACTCCCATAATGATTAGATGTATATCTTTCTACAGCTAATCCTAACCCTAACCTTAACAAAAAGCCCCAAAATGTTCCCCACAATGCATAAAAACATGGTACAAACACACACACACACCCACACAACTACATAAAATGAGGCTCAAGAGGATTTGATCTCTGCCAGTGAATACTGCTGCCCTATACTGTATACACATTAAATATTTATTGAAATTGGATTAAAAACCTACAAAAATGGTCTACCGAGCAAACCATACATTTAGATCTGAAATGTCAACGTTGTTGCATAATTTTATTAAAAAAAAGACTTTTCTAAAAGCATTTTGTCTTTATAAGGCTGATTCTCACATGCAAAAATATCCTCACAAACCCCCAAAAATCTTTCAGATTTCCAATATTTTCAGGGAAGACTCGTCCTCACAAATGCCTCAAAGTCTGCACACATATGTGCATAAACTTACACACAGACACAGACACACACACACGAAAAGAGGTCTGATGGGATTTGATCCCCCACTTTACTGTATATGCATACAAATTGGATTCTAAAAAACCTTTTAAAAAGTCAGCTAGTAGAAATAGCTAACGATAAGTTATTACGTCAATGCTGCCGTTTAATTTCATTTTAAAAAATGACCTTGCTATGAGCACAATGATCCTGATCATGTCATAAATCATGCGGAGCGCATTTGTACTTATCGACTAAGCGCAGAGAGCGAAGACTCAGGATCCACAGCAAACAAACGTATCCATAGTAACCTTCTTTTTCTAAACAGACATGTGTAAATGGAATCGCATCGCACCCCGAGTCTATTTCACAATATAGGGAGGAATAGAGGATGACAGGGAAGACAGGGCTGAGGTGTTACGACTGGCCCAGCCAAGCAAAGGAGATCTCAGCAGGGTTTGGTAATGAGAGTGAGGAAAGATTGTGTGACATGGGTCTGACAAAAACATCCAGAGTTAATATACGCACTTGCGCGCACGCGCACACGCACACGCACACACACACACACACAGTCTTGTATTACTATCTTTGTGAGGTCCTTCCATAGACTCCCATAATGACTAGATGTATATAATTTTACACCTACACTCCTAGCCCTAACCTTAACACCTCAGTCACCAAAACACATCTTTTTCTCTTTAGTTTCTCTCCAAATAAAACAAGCACATTTTTCTATATCATTTTCCTCATAGGGACCTCTCAAATGTCCCCACAAAACCCAAAAAACAGATAAAAGTGATTTTAGGGGATAAAAGGTCCCCCACAATGCGATAAATACATGAACACACACACACACAGTCTTAATATTACTATCTTTGTAAGTCCTTCCATAGACTCCATAATGACTAAAATTACATAATTTTTACCTACACCTAATCCTAACCCTAACCTTAACCTCAGTAACAAAAGCACATCTTTTACCTCTTTTACTTCTCAAATAAAACAAACACATTTTCTATAAAATCATTTCGTCATGGGGACCTGTCAAATGTCCCCATAAAGCCCGAAAAAACAGATGAAAGTGATTTTAGTGGACAAAGGTCCCCCACAATCACGTCATCATGTCGTATAATACACACACATACTTCCTTTCAATTCCATAATGTCTAACAACTTATTTATACTCAGTATTTAAATAAGAATAAAGAACATAAGAACTGATGAATATAATATATTATATATATATATATATATATATATATATATATATATATATATATATATATATATATATATATATATATTAATTAGTATTTTAGCATTATATATAAAATATATATCTATACAAAAAAGCCCCCATTGAGGGACTGTTTGATTTATTGGAAAATATGTTTAAGGTAAATGCTTTTATTTCATTTTCATTTCATTTTCTGAACTGCTTAATCCCTATCGGGGTCGCGAGGACCGGAACCAATTCCAGGACTATGGGCTTGAGGCGAGCACCAACACACCCACACCCACAGGGAACACACACTCACACAAACACTCTAAGTCACACCAATATAGAGACACCAATCAGCCTATACTTCATGCTTTTGGACTGTGGGAGGAAACCGGAGCACCCAAAGAATACCCACATGAACACAGAGAGCATGCAAACTCCACACAGAAAAGGCCCACCAGTCGAACTCAGGACCTTTGCGCTGTGGCGCGACAGCGCTATTTATTTTTTAAATAAATATGTACAGTACTGTGCAAAAGTTTCAGGCAGGTGTGAAAAAATGCTGTAAACAAAGAATGCTTTCGGAAATATAAATAATGATTGTTTATTTTTGTCAATTTTACATGATACAAAGTGAACGACCAAAGAAAAATCTAGAAATCAAATCAATATTTGGTGTTACCTTTTGCCTTCAAACCAGCATCGAATTATAGGTACACTTGCACAAAGTCAGGGATTTTGTAGGATTATAGTCATTATATTATTTTGGGGATTATAGGATTATAGATCTGTGGTTAGTTCTCCAAGATGTTTTGGGAACAACCTACCAGCCAATTCCTGTGTGCAAAACTGTGTGCAAGTGTATAGAACTGATGCTGTTTTGAAGGCAAGGCTGGTCACAAATATTGATTTTGATTTAGATTTCTCTTTGTTCATTGCATTTGATTGATGAAAATAAGCGATTAACACTTCCATTTTGAAAGCATTCTTTGTTTACAGCATTTTTTCACACCTGGCTAAAACTTTTGCACAGTACTGTATTTGTATTTCTTTATTGAGGAAAATACTTTGATGATAATGATCACGATGATAACCGTTATTATTATTGTGTATTACTATTAATAGTAGTATTTTGAAAAAAAATAATGTAAAAAAATAATACACTTTTATACATTTTATACACATTTATAAATAGGGAAGCATCACCACAACAAATTCCAGGATTCCTTTTTAGCATGAGAAAATTCAGTCTAAAAATATGGCCACAAACATACTCTCTCTCGCTCTCTTCAGGAAGCCACCTCCCACATCAACGGTCGATCATCACAGCACCCAGAGTAATACTCAGCGTTAGAATCCATATGCGCTTTCCAGTGATTTTTGATAAGCACTCTCTTATGGCATAAAGCATAAAGATGTAGCTGCTACTTATCTATCAACTAACTACCGCCGTAGCCGGTTTTAAACCTGCTATCTTGTAGACACACTGATCTAGCAGGCTGCTGGGTCCTGCTGCAACACCAGTTAGCCTACGTTAAAGTGGGGTAGTGTTTATAAGGTTTTTGGGGGTGTCACATGACTGCTGCTGTTGTTGTTGTTGTTACCTCCAAGACAAATGCCTCTTGTTCACTTGTTCTGAGGTGCCAGGAGGGCTGCGTCTCGCCTGTAGCTGCCATCTCCGGCTCCGACAGGTCTGGTAGTGAGCAACATAGGCGTCTTCATTAGGCCAGGGGTGGCCTGATCTGAAGGCGATATAATTAGACACATACGTAGCATTTTTATGTATTTGCGATGGTCAGTTTTTATAAAGAGGTCACATATATTAAAAACTAATCAAAAGGCAGAAAATCTTTTACTCAAACAAGTATTGTTACATTATGAAAATGCTACTCAACTACCAGCAAAACTGTGGGTGGGTGATGTGCTTACTGTATATAAAATATCAAGTATTCTTCCTCTCAAGTATTTGTTACTTCAAACGTTAATGCATTGCATTTTTCACAAAAATTATGAGCGACACAAAGAGGACATCCTCTGTGATATATATTATCTCTGTGCATTACTGCTATTAACATCAAACTGTAAAATTCAGCCATTAATCATTTAAACTAATAGTTAATTATCAGGTCTGCTGAAGTGTTTTAACTTGGATAAGGATGTTTTATTCTCTGTAATGAATCAGGTTGTGCTTATATTTTCCAATAACATTTGGAAAGAATTGCGGTTTAATTATTACTCCCCAGGCTAGTGAAGACATTAGAGTAGTATTATGTTAATGGCGAATTACCCCCAAACTTACCAAACACAGTTGACTAATATAGCTGTAATTTGGTTAATAACTTTACTGGAAAAATTAGGATTAGGGTTATGGGTTATGATGGTTGATGCTTGGATGAAAAGTTAATAATAATTAAAGATATTAATTTGACTGTAGCCTTGAAACCAGATAGATCTCTGAATTATTGCTAAATTGGACATTATTACGTGCCGTACTGATTTTAGTTTCTCCTCTTGACTGCTTATGGCATCTGCACATTATTGAACTCCGTAGTTAGCCGAACTTTATAAAAGGCCTGTTGAATTTGCAGAAGATCATATCTACATTCAACACAAAAAGACAGTTATTCTCCTTATTGTTCTACTTTGTACATATCTGTGTTGGTTCCTCGAATCTTGTGGGTTTTATACGGTACACATCTGTAACTTGTTTAAGTTTTTTATATGGCAGTGTAATGCTCTGTAAGCCCAATAAACAAAGTTATAAAAAAACACACACACAAAAAGACAGTTGCAGGGCCATAATTATAGTCTGAATGCTGCATGTAACTTAATTGCACAATATCTTTTCTAGCTCTAATTTAAAGTATATATTGCTTATTCTGTAATTGTATTTGTTTCGCCCATATTCTGTATAGCAGACACATCGTTCCCATCTCTCTGTGTAGACTACGTATATAGCAGAGATGACAAAGTTTACTTTGACTTTCAGCTGCTCATATAGTTAAGTGGTGTAGTGAAAATCAAGTATATGGATGGATAAAGTAGTCTAAATACATTAAAGTAACAAATAAAGTAACCCCAAAGTAATCTACTTTATGCTCAAATCGTATTGCTACTTTCGGTAATGATTCTGGAAACTAGCAATGTACATTACTTAGTGTAATATAATTGAAAAAAATTAGTGAGTGATTGTCATTGTGAACACACCACAGCACACAAGTGCACCACAACAAAACATGACCTCTGCATCTGACCCATCCTTGAAGGAGCAGTGGGCAGCTAACAAGGAGCAGTGCCGAGCAGTGCTTGGGGATGGTACTTTGCTCATGAGTACCTCAGTGGTACCTTTACCGGTCCTGGATTCAAACCTGTGACCTTCTGATCATGGGGCTGACTGCCTACCGTTACGCCTGCTTCTTATAAGAAGAGTACTTAGAAGGTAAATTCCAGGGAGTAGGTGGCAAAGTCATATTATTGCCATTCTTATCTGAATTCCACTGAGTTTGTAATATATATATCATGTACATCTAGGCTTCTGCTAAAAATTTCTGGCACAGTTTTCCACACAGGTCTTGGTCTTGTTGGACCCAGCAATGGCAGTGTTGGAGTTAGGAATCAAATCCACAAGCTCTTGACCCAGAGATGAGTATTCTAACCACTACACCACCATACCACCACCACTCTGGCAATTATCTCTTGTTTCGTAGATGAGTAAGCTACCACTAGTCCACTTCCACCTCTATATAAACCCACAACATGCAACTGGAATTACAGTCTTAAAACAAACACTAATTTTACATTCAGCACTTTTTAAATTGAGTTTTTAAACATATGGTTTAACTTTAAAAAAGCATTGTATTTCCCAATGTTTTAAGTTTATGTTTCTGATCACCACATATACAGTATATTTTCTTCTTCTTTTTTAGTAGGAACCTCACAGTTAAAGACATACATAGTGCATGTATATGACAACCGTGCTAATCGGTGTAAACATGCGCTTACCCAGCACGCCAGTCTCCTCCAGTCCCCCGAAACGCTGCATGGCTTTAATGGCCTTCGTTAAGGCCTCCTTGGTCTGCAGTTGGCCAGTCACAGGGTCAGCCGGTGGGAGGTAGCCAAACTTACTTAGCCAATCCTAACAAAAGAGAGAAAACAGAAGCATTTAAAGGATTTTCTGCTGATTTTCTGCTTTATTTGAGCATGTTGACAATGTAGTTAACCAGTACTCAAAGAATCAAATAAAACCTAAAATGCAAAATACAAAAACCAACAAACATCCTAGTTAAACCTACTTCAGGCAAAGTCATCTTTGAATAGTCTTGAATTTAATGAAAATCAATTTTTCAATACAGCTCAGTCTAAATGACTTTCTGTAGTATCATAGCTGTCGTGTTTCAGTGAAAGGGGAGACGAAGAATTGCAGACGGGGTTTATTTGAGGCTCACAAAGAGAATAAACTGAAAAAGAAAAGCACAAGGTGAATCCTAAAGAGCACAACCCAAATGAAGACCTTTTAAGGTGAATATTTAAGCACCAAGACCTGAGACTAAGCAGGGTATGAGATTGGTATGAGAGCCTTAGGCAAATTTTTTTGTAAATATCATAAAATATTTAGAAAATTAATAAATATGTATATTAAAATAATAATACAATCAAGAATAAAATAATAAAAATGGAAATCTTCCAAATAAATCTAAGATAAATGCAGACTCTTAATGCCTTGTTCCCACTACACAATTCTAAAAGTAAATTCTGAATGGAATGCTGTCTTTGCATTGTTTACCCAAAACAATTTTTGATCAATCAAACAGGAATCGCTCTTGATTGAGGGCTATTATTGGTGACTTTTTGGCGGCTCAAAATAGCCTTACAATCGAGTAGCATGAACAAGGTTCTGCTCTGCGTTGCACATGACCTGAGGGATTCCTTCGCTTTCTGCACTTTTTTGAAAGGTTATAAAAATAGTTGATACTGCAGGAATGGTATGATGGAAAATTTTAGTGGTTTTGAAGCCATGACTTTTTCAAACCCTGGTATAGCTTGAAACTGGAAACTGGCTTCCTGAGACAGCACCAGATAGGGACGTAAGGGAAAGGTAAGGGATATATATATATATACACATAGTGGAACATGTAAAACACCACAGAAAAGAGGGATGAGGTACAAGGGAAGCACTAAGGGTTGGAATTCTGGGGATTTGGAACACAGGATGAAGCAAATCGGGGGGAATGTGAACAAGTTTCCAGCTCTGCATTTACAAAACTGCAATGATCACTCTAACATCTCTAGCAACTATTGAGCAATACGACAGACATGGTTATGGCAGGTCCCATGATCGGAAGGTTCCAGTCCCAGGAAAGGCTCCACCGAGGTACTCATAAGCAGGGTACCGTCCCCAAGCAGTGCCCGACAATCGCTGCCAAAAAGCTACCCACTGTTCCTTCACGGATGGGTCAAATGCAGAGGTCACATTGTGGTGAACTGCATGCTGTGCTGTGGTGTGTTCACAATGACAAAAATAATCACTCACTTATATGTGATGATTCAAGTCTCCAAAATATTTAGCCCGGACATTGTGAGTTCACAGTTCTGAGGTGGTTATCGTGGCTTAGGAGTGACAATATTTCATTTGGCTTGCTTTGTAACAGCATATGCACAGGTGCAGCATCAACATCATTCCCTCACGGCCTCGCTTAAGTGACAGCCATCTGCGCAATCTGCTCCAGTTCCCCCCCTCTGTTGCTTCGAGTGCCACCGATACACAGCACACACACTTGACACTGATGACAATAATTCAGCCTTTTGGATAAACATTAGCTGACAACCTGATGTAGCTTCCAGGCCCTGAGTCTCTGGGGCATCTTTATTCCTCCAAGGCTGTGTGTATTAATTTTATCCTGATTTCAAATGGGGTTTTGACAGGTGTGAACGGGGTAACAAATGACTTGATCAATAAAACAGGCACGGTTCTTTTGACAAGGACTCTCCAAATTCCATTAAATCTCTTTTGTGTGTATCCAGCTATCTCGGCGAGGCGTCCAGCTCTAAAAAAAAAGGGGGGAAACCACAAGTCAATCCAGTTGAGAAGACTTTAGGTAGTAGATCAATCCCTCACGTGGAATGAATGAATACCTCTAGTGTCAACAAATTGTAAACAGTTTTTAGCTGTTGTTGAGCTTTATATAAAACTGGAGGTGGTGGTGGTCTTGGTATGATGCTTGGTTTTGATGCTTTGAGTCTGGCTTTAACTTGCCTTCAGCACTACCACTACTCAGCAAGGTGCTTAACCCAAGGAAACTGTCCTTGTAATTTAGGGATGGAAAATATTTTGGATTTCAATGAATTGTTCAATGTTTTTGCCTTCTATGCTTCTTTTTAGCTGTTGTTCAGACAGAGAGCTCTCTAATCTGATTGTGCTGGTGGTGGCACAACCACTACTGAGCCCTTGAACAAAGGACTCTTATTCCCAAACTGCTCTTGGAAGACTGTCCCTATAATTAGGGAATGGAAAGCACTCCGGATTTCAATGAATCGTCCGATGTTTTGTTTGACCTTTTATACTACTTCTTATTTGTTGTTGAGACACAAAGCTTGCTAAACTGGTGGTAATGGCGGGAGACCTGCCACCAGTGAGCCTCTGAACAAGGAACCCTTAATCCCACACTGCTCCAGAGAGACTGTCCCTGTAATTAAGAAGTGGACACCATCATGGATAAGAACATCAGCTAAATGACAAATATAAATGTCTAAACCAGGCCTCATTTCATTCCATGATTTGCTTAACACCACTATTGTTGTCTCTCATTATTAATTTCTTTAAAGCCATGCAGGAGCATCCCTCCATGGTAATCCAGCTCATTACAATCCTCATTCTTTAAAGGGAACCTCCACCAGATTAATCTGGTCACCTCCGGCGTCTAATAATGCCAGGGTACATCACCATGACGACACTAATCAGACCCGTCGACGCAAGCAATTAAGGAGCTCAGCCGGAAGATGACCTCAGAAAGATTTATTGCCCACACCAAAGCAGCACCAGGAGGTCTGCGTTCATGCGAATAAAAGCAATCTCCAGCGAGCGACGGCGCCCAGGTAAGGAGGACAGCAAGCATCTGCAGTCTGACCTTATGACTTCAGTCTACTGTTCCCGACTGTTCCCGACGTCAAACCAAAAACACAGAAGCAGAAACAGTCGAAGAGAAGTAGCAGATGCTGTTGGCAAAAACAACTAATCAATATTTCAACTGTGGCCTAGTTGCAGGACTGCAACGTCAAGCTGACGTCGAGTTACAGACTCTCAGCCAAGGTGAAGATGTGTATGGGTCAAGACAAGACCTCGGTGCCCTTGACTCAGCACATAAAATATTAAATGCTTCAGGCAGGAGTCAAGTTTTCTGGACCTTGAGTTGAGCAGAAACCACAGCTGGAACAGGAGAAGCAATGCCAAAGACGGTGGGTGTCCTAAATGGGAACATGGGCTGTCACACCTCACAGAAAACACTGCCATCTGCATTTCACAATAGTTTAGCAATCTGAAGCTAGAATGCTCTGGGTTTGGCAAATACTTGCATTGAACAACCAGGAAAGCTGGGTTGACAATGAAAACCCCAATGCCTCATCCCAGTGAAAGGGACATTGTGCTGTCCAACTGGTACTGTCATTACTTGAAAACACACATTGAGCTCAGAAAGGAAGTAGGGTAAAACTGCATAATTTGACCCTTTTAAATTAGGTCTCCAAGCCAGTGTTGATTTCCAGTGGGGCTACACTTAGGGCTTGTTTACACTTATCTAGATATTTTTTTAAATGCATATTTTTAAAATACGTTTGTTTCCTTCATTTACACATAAACAGAGTTTTAGCCACTTCAAACCGATATTTTTTGTAACACCCTTACAAGTGAAGATTTTTCAAAAACCCTGATTTCTGTGGATCTGTGTAAACAAGTAAAACGCAGTTTTCCTAAAACAATGACGTGTTTAGTTCTATTATGTGTGTGCCTTAAATACCTTATGTTTTCGAATGTCGACAGAAAATGCGTTAGCGTCAGCTGCGTGACATTTATATACAGTTGGTTTGACTGATCTTCATTTGGAAAAAGACGTTAAATCTTTAGGGGTTTTTTTAGATTCTGATTGGCTAACATGGCTTTATGCTTCCGCCGATAGGTTTGGCAAGCTCATAATACCTCTTGATGGCGTATTTATGCGGATTCGTGTAAATGAATACTTTTTGGAAAATGATCTGGTGTAACCAAGGATATGTCTGAAAGTGGGGAGGGCTTGGCCTTCGTCATCACTGTCGATTCAAGACTGAAAAGAGATTCTTGATGATCCTTTATTTGCAATATATATCGTTACACGAGTACAACATGTGGTGAAATCTAACGCTGGTGCACTTTTGAAGCCGTGCAAGTACCTTGGGGGAAAAAAGTCAATGTAAGCAATTCAATGATTTTGTTAATTTAAATGAATGAAAGTTGAGCATGTGGAGTTAACATGCTTAAGCAAGAGATTCCCATTGACTCTGTAAAGTGTATAGAAAGTGCTACACAAATGTAACATTCATGCGCATCCTTCATTTACAGTTACGGCATTTAGCAGGAGCTCTTTTCCAGAGCAACTTAAATTTCCCAACTATAGGGACAATATTCTAAGTTGAGGTTAAGAGCCTTGCTCAGGGGTCCAACAGTGGTTCCTGGGATTTGAAACCCCAGTCCTATGACCACCAACACAGGGCATCAGTCATTTAGATCTCTGCAGCCTTTATTGAACGAGCAACAACTAGTATAAATAACTAATAGTCACTATCCCATAAGGAAAGTCCTTGAGAACCCCCAACTTTGATATTGCTAGTCCCAAACCAGCCTGGTATAAAGCTTTGGGTTTTCACATGTCCATCATAAACCATTTCAAACTCATTCTTGGTCTATGCTGTTTTATTTTCCAGCAGGGACAAAAGGACCGTCCTTGACCATAGTCGGCCACGGGCGGAAAAAAACAAACTGAAATGGAGTTAAAAAGAACGGGGACGTGATGGAGTAATGTGGTCCTCCGCTGTGTTGACTGCGGGCTATGCCGACTCCCCTCTCGGCTCCACCTGACACAATTTGTGTGTTGACAAAGTGTCCAGCTGTGTCAGAGTGTGGAGAAAGGGCTCGGTCTGTTTGTGCGAGCTCTCCCCACACGCTGCCTCGAAAATCGATGCATGACAAGTTACTGTGCTCACCTAGCGCTACTTCTATTCCGCTGATACACACAGACACACACACACACAGACACAGACACATAGTTCTATTACTCATTTGACTAAAGAGCTGAGAGGAATGTACATTAATTTTAACTGCTCAAACTGTGTAAAGGGAATATCGCTGACTCCCACAGTGCAAAGGTGTCACCGTCACAATTTCTACAAGTGTCAACACTGAGCTAAATATAATATTTCATTACTCTCACATTATAATAATACGGTGCCTCACATTGCTGTTATCTTGGCCTCTGTAATCTTAGGAAAATGTTAAAAAGTGCAGCCAAGTCTAGCGCAGTTGTCTGTAGAAGGGCATTTATACAACTACTACTACATCAATCATAACACAAAAACAATCAGTTGTATTTATAAAGGGCTTTCCTTAAAACCCAAGGTAGCATAACAAGGGATATATGAAAGGATATTAATCAAACAACTAACAGATACAGAACAAGACAAGCAAAGACAAGAAGTTGCCTCTTAATTATAAGACATGAAAATACATAAAAAGAAGATGAGGTGGAAGAAGAAGCACAGCACTGACAAAAGAGACATATTTCTAATTGTGTTTAAAGGCAGATAGTACAACAAAAGAATGGAATTTCAAAGTTTAATAGAAGTAGCGGATGTTTAAATATGTGAGTATGTGCGTATGGGATTGAATGGGGGCTTACTAGTCTTTTTTAAAGATTGTAGTCCTGTTTAGTTTTTCCTTAAAACTTTTTTTTTTTTTCCCCAAAAAACTCGACTCCTTCAGGGTCACTGGTTCCCTCTCTGTCTCTCTGCCATGCCCTGTGAGTCTGCTTGCTGACCTTGGAAGGTCAGGCCTGTGCTGTGTCAGCAAAGCATCTGTGACACGCCAAAAGTTCCAGGTTACGGGGAACAATAGCCTTAACTTTGAAAACGCTCCAGTGGTTCCAGGTGAAATCTTGATAGGAGAGAGAGAGAGCAGAGAATCTGGTCTGTTTTTTTTGTAGTCAACAAGACAACACAATATGAGCACTGGGGAAGTGGTGCCTTAGTGGGACGATGCTCTGTGAAGGCTCCAAGTGCTCCAGGGAGACTGTCCCTGTAATTAGGAAATGTAAGTTGCTCTGGATAAGAGTGCCTGCTAAATGATGTGATTTTTTTTTTTACCAACACGCAAGCTGAACTGTGTTTACTAAACGTATTTTTAGCCCCGCGCCATGACTCAGTGACAGGCATCACCGGCGGGACTCGCGTGCCGTTATCTTCCTCATCGCTCCCTGTGTTGCGTTATGCCCCGTTACACTATTCCGGGGAAAGGTTAACAAGCTAATGCGCCAAGAGAGACTAATATTCGGGGACATCAATCACTGGCAAGTTGGAATGAAAGGGCTCATTCAAAATGGAGCTGTGGGGAAGGTGAGAGGGCTGGAGACGTGCACCTTTTGCAACTTGTTCGCTTAGTAAACAAAAACATCACCTTTGAAGCATAGCTTTGAAATGGAGAATAGATTTTTTTTGCCTGCCTCATGGGATGCATGAAAATGAGTGATGCACAAAATAAGGTCCGGGCAGCATTCCGGCTATACACATAGACATTCTTCTTTCTGTCTCTCTTTTTCTAGCAACGTCTTAGCACATCCACAGAACCATCAATCAGATCAAGTCCACACTGATATGGATTCTTTTGAAATTCTGTTTTCATGTCAGTGTTCGTGGAACACTTTGGAGTTTTCACTCCATTTTATTCTAGGCAGGTGCAGTCTATGTGAAACAGGTAGTACCTCTCATCTTGCATGGGACAGTTGATAGTGTAATGGTTAGTGTAACTGGCCCCGTGAACAAAGGGTCACCGGTTCGAGTCCCAGACCGGTAAAGGTACCACTAAGGCACTCATCAGCAAGATACTGTCCCCAAGCACCACTCCCTGAGAATTGACAAAAAGCTGCCCATTGCTCCTTCACAGATGGGTCAAAAGTCTTTGGGCTCGAGTCCAAGTCAAGTCTCGAGTGGTGGACAAATCTTAGTTTTTGAGCTTGAACTCATGTCAAGTTGCAAGTCTTTGAGCTCAGGTCCAAGTCAAATCTGAAGTCTTTAGGCTCGAGTCCAAGTCATGCCTCAAGTCTTTAGGCTCGAGTCCAAGTCATGTCTCAAGTCTTTGGGCTCAAGTCCAAGTCAAGTCTCAAGGCCGAGCTCTAGTCGAAGTTAAGTCTCAAGTCTAAAGCACTCCAAGTCCGAACTTAAGTCTTTGAGCTCTAGTCCAACTCAAATTTCAAGTCTTTGAGCTTAAATCCATGTCAGGTCTCAAGTATTTGAGCTCAGGTCCAAGTCAAGTCTCAAGTCTCTGAGCTTGGGCCCAGTCTCAAATTGCTGAGTCCAAGTTTCAAGTCATTGTGCTTACAATCTACATTTATTCACCATTACCACTGTAACCTTAGATCTCTGTAATCATGATTTTGCAATAAACCTGTAACACTACTTTAGTTAATGTTAATAATAAAATGTTTGCTAAATGTCCACAGATGCTAAACCCAAACTTGTCTTTTACATTACTGAGTGACTGACTAACCAAACTTTAAATTGCTTTGTAAAATTCAGCATAGCTGATTCAACATCATTTATTTTCATGCCACTCACCTTGCAGCTAAGGTTTCTTTTGTTAGCAACCTGAATAAAGGAATTTTTGGCAAACGGCATCACAAACAGTGCTGTTATTTCTGCCACGGTCACAGCATTGTTGATTAGCTGTGGCTGTTTGCGTGCAGGGACATAAGGTCACGCATAACAAGGGAAGGAAGGTCATTCAGCTCTTTCCTTTAACGTTATGCATAATAAAGAAATAAGTCATTAAAAAAAACAAAATAAAAATAATGTTTGTTAACGGCCCTAAATCCCAAGTCTGAGTCAATGGGACAATATTTGTCATTACTTTTGGAAGCCATTTTTGAAATTATTGGTCAAAAATATATTTTCTGCATTGGCCAAAGAGAGAAGTACCATTTCCAAATGTTTTGATACGCAGTCTCATTCCATCTAAGTCATATCCAAGGTACTGTTCTGAAAAAAGGTGGCTTACATTCTTCTTTTTTGGAACTCTGACCTATACGTTTGGGAACAGTCCTCTTTTACATTTCCGCTAGAGCAGGCAAACACGCTTCCCGATGTTCGCTTAAGGGTTGCATGTTTGTTTTGACCAGTTCTGAGCTCAGACTACAACACACGAAGGAATAAAACGCAGGAGTGTTGGAAGGAGACAGACAGTTTCCACATTAACCACACTGACGGCCTGCTTTGCTCGGCAGAGCAGATATACTTCGCTCAGCTCTCCCCTCACGTCTATCCATAGGGTCGGGTGTTCCGAGGCAGAGTCAAACTCTTCTCTCTGTGAACATCAAATTCTCCCCCGGTGAACCCTCCAGCTTTGCTTCCAGAGGTCAACCGGGAGGCCGCAACCACACTTATCTCTCCTAGAATCGTTCGGGTTATGGTTCGGGGACGGACACAAAAAGTCCACTGCCTTGCAGAACACAGGTGGGACAAATAGAGAGCACTCGAGCCATTATCCTCCTCTCCTGCCTCTCTGCAACTCTCCGGATTGCCCTTCGTCCGCTGATCCGCTGCCACAGGCTCAGACTCCACCAAATCTCATCTTCTGTAACTCTGTAAGTCACGTCCTAGTGGAGGTTAAAACTCCATGGCCTGCTGTTCCTCTGTAATCCCAGTGCCAGCTGTTCCTTAAATCTTAAAACATGCGCCAGTGCATGATAGTGGGCAAACAAGTATTAAAAAAGAGAAGTGGACGATCAGATTTTGCCCTGAACTTTTTTTTTAGCTTCCAGCTCATGTATATTGGCAGGTTTTTTTTCAAAAAAGATGACACACATTCTTGTTTCCATTCTCCAAAGCAGCTTTATGAGAATACCCACAGCAGGACACGCAATCTAGTTTGGGCCGTGCTGTCAAAGGATGACAAGAGAGAACAAGCTTTCACTCAGAGTCCGAAAGGTCACCGGAAAAAGTCAAATGGCAAAGCCCTCTTTCTTTCTCCGAGCATTCTCCCACGGAGTGAGTGGCTGTGGTCAGACATCTGTGGCTTTCCCCCTGTGAAGAGTTTGATTGTTTCTGTCAGGTCAGCTACATCCAAAACCCTGCACGGCCTTGTGGGTCTGCGCTCCCGGCCTGACACGGCCCCCTTCATACGCTGCGCTCAGAGGAAGTGAGTCATTAGTCCGGGCTTCCCTGGTAACGGGGAGCAGCTTTTTTTTTTCATATGCACTCACAGCCGGAGTGAATTAAGGAGTGTTTGCACATCTAAATGTCAGAGAGAGGGAGAGAGAGAGAGAGGCCGGCGAAGATATGCTTGACTCCTATGTTATTGTCCAGATGTGCTGAGCTCAATAAGGCTTGCAGGTGTGCAAGTGCAAGAACTCTGACGCAAACTGAAAAATAAGTTGCCAGGGACTGAAGGAAGGAAGTCAAAGGTCACAGATCTAATGCGTGATTAGTGATGCTGAACCACATATCCAGGCCAAAAGATTACACGTGGTACGGTAGCGGCACTTCCTGTCTCAGTCATCCAAACACACACAGACATGCAAACAGACTATGGCATAAACTTTTCCAAAAAAGATGCTACAAAATTCCCCCAAAAAGCCATGCTCATGACCACAGCAGCTGGCCGTAACTTCTCACCTGATTAGAAAATGTTAATCCTGGGGAAAATTGTATTCCTATATTTTAACAAGATGACCAGGATTTCCATAACATCGTTTACACAGTTCAAATCTGAACAATCCGAGCAAACTTGGTTTGTTTAGCAAAAATAAACTGATTTGAAAGATGGATGAGGGATGAGAAGACTTGAGGAGAGGCCGTGTGTCAACACAGGGCTGAGACGACGACGTCCACACAACAAACCTCACCCCAACCCTCCTTCATTCGCCATTTTCCTCGCTACAGAAACATAGAACCCAGCTTTGCTTGTGAGATCCGAGACGAGGGCTTTAATGCCTCCTGTTCGCTGCCATCATTAATCAAAAGTTTCAGTATCAAAAGCGCTTTCAGATACCTATGCCCACGGGACTCGGAGCCTCACGCTGCCATCTGGAAAGCGAAGATTACACCAGCAGCTGAGAGAGAGAAACACAAAACCAAAAATGGCACCAAGCAAATGGAGGAAAGAGATTTTCTTTGGTGACACTTGATTCTTGAGTACATGCTTGGCAAGGTTTCACTCAACGAGAGGTCAGGAAACAGTGGCAAGCTTCTGAATAAAAGAAAGAAACTGAGCATTCACGTTCATTCGAGTACTGTGTCCCTGAAAATTACAGAAGTTGATAGGGGACAAGTTATTCTTTTTCTCGATAACTTATCTCTTGACGTAAATTAGTCCTTCCAGCATTTCACAGACCTTTTAACCTCGCTATAAAGAATAAACAAAAGATTTCAAGGATTACAGAAAGTGTAATATGCTTTACTGCTACACACACGTACACTAGTGTTGGGGTACCGGTCTCAAGACCAATTTTTAAATGTCTCGGTCTTGGAATCAGTCGTATTTGTACTCGGTCTTTTACAAAAAGGATTTTATTTTGAGATCAGCCGAGACCACAACTCTGAGAATATTACTATTAAAGACCAACGTAGGCATTTTGCATTGTTTATTAATAACTGTTTTAATACCTCAGAATCTCTTTAACTTACAGAAACCACACACTGTCAGAATCACAAGACTTTGAGCTTACTGGACATTATTTTCATTCCTCTGTATGTGAAATTACTTCTGAGTAATTCCGTGCACAAAAACGGAAGCAACTGCCTAAAAACACATTAATTACATTATTTTGCGATGTAAGCATACGTAAGCGCTCGTGACTCTCATATGGAACGCCATCATGCGCAAAAGCGTAGTTCTCTTCCAGAAAGGCCAAAAGCAGCTCATGCTATAGGCCAAAATGAGTCCAAAACGGGGCAAAATTACCCAAAACTTTAGTATTTCTTCATTTTCAACTGATCAAAAAAATAATAATAATTCTATGTTATAATGTTCATGAGTTATCAATAGGGAAAAAAATTAATATTGATCAATTGAAAATGAAAAAATACTGATATTTTGGCAAATTTTCAGCCAATTTGGACTCATTTGAAGTGAACAATCTGTGTCATCTTGAAAAGAGGACGCAGAATATTTAACACTTAAATGTAACTGAAATATTTGCAGTTCAAACATCATGCATCGACTAGTGTGGACTTTACCGGAAGCGTACATACAGTATGTACTGTGTTGTCTTGTAAGCAACCGGTTCTTGCTGCCTAGCACTTGTAATGACATTTTGAGCATGCTAAGAGGCTAAAAGCATGCTTAAAATCTGCTCTGAGTGGTTAGCGTACAGGCGCCAGAGTGAGAACACTAGACGGAGCATAAGTCGGTGTGGGCAGCACCAATTCTGTTGTTTTTGTCGCTACTGACAGCACTTTGTTACACAGACCAATAGAGATAAATGTTGAAATTGTCCGAAGTTCTCCTTTAATGACTGGACAAAACACGGGTCGAACAGATTAAGAGTAAACCAGCAAAAGCCTACAGACATCTGCCCACTCTATAAAGTAGGAACACTGAGCTCATAAACCCAATCAAACCAACTTTGAAAAGTTGAGGAACTACTGAGCATTCAAACTGTAGCATGAAATTAGACGTGAGTGTCTCAGCCGTCTGGAGGTACGTTTGAACCGCAAAAAAAATTAGGCAGGTATGGTCCACGCGGTGTAATCAAATTCAGGACGCAAAGTGAGTCGGAGAGAAAGAGGGCAGAGCATGGAAAACAGAGAGAGAGAAAAAGAAAACAGGGCGAGATAAAGTGGAGCTGTCTCGCATTCACTAGACATGCATATTCAACAGGCAGAGGCAGCACAAACAGTGGGCTAGAGCGATCGATATAACACCTTTACGCATTCACTACAAAACTGCATTCCTGCACAAACAAGCAGACGCCTGATCACTCATCTCCAGCAGCAAGAAGTCCACCGCACCGCCAGCCATATGTCCTGCCCGTAAAGGCGTATCAATACTCATATTTCACAATGAGATACAAAGACTAAAACGACTTCATATTTGAGAAATAAGTAAATGCCAACTTGATTTTTCGACTTTTCTTGGATGTTACAGTTTGGGGCAGCTTGTGGGTTAACAGTAGGGTTTCGCCCCGTGATCAGAAGGTCGCAGGTTCGGATCCAGGGCTGGTAAAAGCCCTGGTCACAATGACAAATAATCACTCACTTTCACTTACACAGTTTGACCAATGTTTTGTAATTTGAGATTTGTTCTTAGGTAAGATCAGAATCGACAAACGGTGAAGAGCACTCTTCAAACTCCTGTTTGTGCAAAGCTTAAGCTTATTGGATTTTCTTCAATTCTAAGGTTTTATAACTGTCTTAAGAAGAAATTTAAGAAAAAAAAAGCTTTAAACTTAAGCTCCATTTGCCAATGTATTATATTAAGAGCTTCATATCAAACAAAGCCTTACAGTTATTACCTTTTCTCAATTAGTATGCTGACCAAGCAACGACTAGAAGCCTTAAATCTCAAAGCCAAATTAAATCTTTCGAGCACTTGCATAACTCAGAAACTGCTGGTAATGTTAAAAGAAAAAGACTAAAGTCTTATGCCTTTGCCACAAAAAAATAAGACTAAATCCTTGGCACTTGTTCCACTGTTAATTAACTTACTAAACAATCTGAACACACACAAGGCCAGTGACCGTTTACTCCACACTCGCTCATACACCACGCTCAGCATTATCTTAGAGCTCATATCACAAGCAGATCTGCACGGAGAGATGTGACCTTCACCAGGCGAAGTGTATCGTGAGCCATGGCGGCTGAATGCCAATGAACTCTGTACAGTCCAAGTTCATGCTTGTGCGTTGCATATTTATTTTGGTGGTTTATCGTGCGGCAAAGTGTCACTTTAGGTACTGCATATAACCATAAAGTACACTGCTACTAAAATGGTTTATATGTAGCTCTAACTATTACAATACACAAGATTATAGGGTTTGGGATTGGAGTCCGTGATGACTTTAGTTCTTAGAGATGTAGGATTTAAATTTAGTCTGTTATATCATGCCTTATATACCAACTGTGAGATAAGTCTATGATGTAATGAATTATATGCATTATATATAAGAAAGAAAATGAAACTTTTAATAATTAAAAACAATTAAAATGATGAATTATATAAGAAAAATCTAAAATTGGCATGTTTTTAAAACTGATTTTAATCTTTGTTGCATTACATAATAATAAAAAAATCTACATTTATGATTTTAGTCTGCAATATGATGTTTTATATACTGAGACAAATAAAACTCAAAAAAGCAGAAGTGTCAGAAGTACACACATTCTTCCCTCAAGCAGAAGTATAGATACATGTTTAAAAAGACTAGTAAAAGTTGAAGTATTGACTCGACTTCTTTACTCAAGTTAAAGTGAAAAATACAGGCTCTAAAACACTCTTAAAGTATAAAAGTATAAACGAAGGACAAAACCACCATTTTAGAACAACGCTGTCTGGACTCCATGTCCTAACGTTACGTGGAGCGCAAGCAGAGAAAAATAAAGCCACATGAATACATAAAGCTCCATTGGCCGTTACCATCAATATACACGATGACCGGCTCTATCCTAAACACATCAATATATTATAATGCTGTAAAGAGCGCTGTATAAATAAACATAACTTCGTCAAGCTAAGCTTCTTTCTGACACCGCAATTAGCATATTATTTCTCACCGAGTTGCCACCTGGTTTTACTTTCTTTTCTCTCTGTCGCTTTATCAGGTCTGTCGTGTTGTGCGTCATGTGCACAGACCAATACACCAACAGGAATGTCTTTTCTGTGCACTTTACTACGTTTTTAATCCTCAACCAATCAGTCAAGTTGTCTGGATGGTGCACATTAGTGATAGGGAATAGGTGAAATGCATGGCAAAATGGCCTAATAAATAAATAATAAGAGTAACGAGCCTGATTTGAAAACGTAAGGAGTAGAAAGTACAAAAATTTATGTAGTAAAAGTTAATGAAAAATAAATGAATAAGAAGTAAAGTACAGATAGCTGAATATTCTACTTAAGTACAGTTACGAAGTATCCAGTAATCTCTGGATTTTAGTCTGTGATATGACGTATTATACCTGAAGAAAAATATAAATACATCATTTTAGTCTATGATATAACAAGGAAAACCCAAGTTTTAATTATTCTCCTCCACTAATGATTTTGACACATTTTAGGAATATAGTTCATGGTGTTTTACTGTTGTTTGCGGTTGTGTATATATATATATATATATATATATATATATATATATATATATATATAATGACTCGGGGGAATGAGACACAATCGTCTTTATGTGTATATACACAGTAAGCTTCCAATCCATTTATATATGAAATGGAGGGATAATGTAAAGCTACAATATAACTTAATACATGCCAAAAATCTGTCCATTTCTGTCCAACACAGAGAAATCCGACACCTTCCAATATTATTCTTTTTCATTTAGTTTTCTGACGAAATATAAACACTCAGACCCAACTCATTTACAATCTATTCAGATGCGTTTAGGCACTCAGAAGAAGTCCAAGCATAGTTTACACTAATCGTGTCTAGATATAACAACCAGAAACTGTGTGTGTGTGTGTGTGTGTGTGTGTTTTGAACCTCAGGCCCTCATCAGCTCGTTGTAAGCATGCATTTATGCAGACATCCGTTTGAGACAATGCTTTCAAGTAAATAGTAATTACCACGCACACTCGAACGAGCGGCGCAAGAACATTACTGGTGCCTGGTCTCAAAGAAGGAGAGCGTTCTTAGCCTGGGCTGACAAACCTTCCAGATGTTAGGAGAAGGATTGCTCTTCAGGGGAGGACAGACAGACACTTGAAAGTAAGAGAAATGCGAGGCAGCAGGAGCGGTAATGTGGCAGATGTTTCGGCGCTCAGCTACTGTCTGCAGGCGCCAAGAAAAAGCAAAGATTGTTTAACACGTTCACACGCAGGTTAGACAGCAGTCATATCATGACACCCCACACACACACCTCCAGGGAGAACAAGGGGAGCAGGGAATGTGCCTCTCACACACAGGTTAACACTTGCACTGAGATCTGAGAAACATCGAATGAAATTTACCCAAAATGTGTACAACATGAATTCACTCTCTTACACACATACAAATCCAACATACACAACTCCAAAATAGATCTAAATAATACTACCCAGGGCAGGAAGGTGGTGCAGTGGTTAGCGCTGTCGTCTCACAGCTAGAACGTCCAGGCTTCAGTCTCCAGGTTGACCGTGGGCTCTTTCTGTGTGGAGTTTGTTTGCTCTCCCTGTGTTCGCATGATTTTTTTCTGGGTGCTCCGGTTTTCCAAAAGCATGCCCTATAGGTTGACTGGTTACTCTAAATTGCCCCCTTGGGTGGGGGTGTGTGTGTGTGTGCCCTGCTGTCTGCTGGTGCCTGCCCAGGGTAAAAAAAAAACCCCAAAAAAACCAAACAAACAAACCTAAAACCAGATTGCTAGCATCAACACTAATTATGATGTCAGTAATGATAATGGAGCATTCTCTGCTCGTTTACTTCATTAATGTCACAGTCCACCTGAGTATTGCTGCTGACCAGGGGCGTTGCCAGCCGATGTTACCGGGGCTTCAGCCCACGGTGTTTTGAGTCTAGCCCGGGCAGCCAAAATAATTGTTAAGCTTATTTTTTCATTACCATGCATGCATCTGGAAAATAAATGACAATTTAGCCAGTCTACTATAGTGTGTAGTCTACCATAACACCTTTTATACAGTGTTTACACATTTTTCAAAAAACGCTGCTCCATTATAAATTTCCATCCGGTCCAGGCTAAGCCCAGAGTGTCCTTAAAAGCTGAAAACGCCCCTGTTGCCGACTATGTCCATCCCTTTATGACCACAGTGTACCCGTCTTCTCATGGCTACTTCCAGCAGGATAATGCACCATGTCACAAAGCTCACATCCTCTCTACCTGGTTTCTTGAACATGATAATGTGTTCACTGTAGTCCAAAGGTCTCCTCAGTCACCAGATCTCAAGCCAATAGCGCACCTTTGGGATGTGCTGGAATGGGAGATTCGCACTGTGGATGTGCAGCCGACATATCTGTGTGATGCTATCTTGTTGATATGACCAAAATCTCTGAGGAATGTTTCCAACGCCTTGTTAAATATATGCCACAAAGAACGAAGGCAGTTCTGAAGGCAAAAGAGGGTCCAACCCGGTACTAGCAAGGGGTACCTAATAAAGTGGCTGGAGAGTGTATATGCTTCAGAAACATACACAGACAGACACACACACACACATGCAGCCCATATGTATACACACACATCTTGAAAGTCTTGGATAATCAATGTATATAGGTATTATGTGTGTTAAAATAGAAGGCGAACACAGTACACAGGAGAAATCGGTATAAGAAATCGGGGCGTGTGTGTGGTTTCTTGTAGGCATGGGCAGGCCTGTATGTTTATTGAGAACTGCTTGGCCTCGAGGTGCTTGTATGTGGAGAGCGTTCACTTTCATACATGTTTTACGTCTATCAGTGTGAGTGTGTGTGCATGTATGTATGTATGAGAGCAGGGGGATTGCCGTTTGAAGTTCTCGTTTCTCGAAACATGAGGTTTCGAACATGTCTCACTCCTTTCATTTTTCCCTTAATTCCGCCCAACCACACACACACACATACACACACACACACACACACACAGTGTTGGTGAAACTACTTGTAAACTGTAGCTATTCTAGTGTAGCTACACAATACTTGTATTTAAAGACAGCTAAACTACAGCCAAGCTACTGTTTTAATATAGTAGTTAGCTACACTACAAGCTACAACTACCTCTTTTTGTGCTGTAGGACACTCTTGAAGCAAATTAATTCAAAAGTGAAACACGATGTTAAAGGTAATCTGAAAATATTTGTCAAATAATGTCAAATCAAAATACGACTTCATTTTGGAGGTATAGTATTTCGATTTTTAGCTTGCATAAGTTTGTCTGTTTGCCTTTCAATATCTATAATATCTAGTGGCACAGATTCCATCTTCAGAATCCCTCTTGCAGCTACCAAGAATGCGCTATGCGCCTAGAGAAAAAATTTCCCACTCTACATTGCTGTTTGTAGTTTACATTTGCATTTAAGACATTTAGCAGACACTCTTGTCCAGAGCGACTTCCATTTTCCTAATTTCAAGGACAGTCTCCCTGAGAGCAATTTCTACTAGTATGAGAAATACTCCCATACTAGATTACATAATGAATACAGCGCCGAACCTTAAACCTAAGTCAGCAAAATCACATTGTTTTATCACATAAAACTTGAAACTTCTCTATAAAACCAATCTGTCTTTAGGCAAATGCAAATATGTCCTCACAAATCCACAAAAGTCTCATAAACAAAACCTTGCCTGAAAGTTCTACTTCTAATCCCCAGGGCCAAGTGAAGTCTTGCTTGTGAAGGTCTAGAGATATGAAGCGTATAAGTTTCCTGCTGACCGCCCGAGCCTGCTGTGAGGGACACGGAGCCTGCAGCCTGTACCTGGCCTTTTCACTAAGATACTGCCAACAGCACAAAGCTCTCCGGCCGGGAGTCAAGCACACGCGAAGCACAGTGCCAAAAAGATGTGAGACAGCGTGAGTGAAAAGGGAAAAACCTCTTGAGACTGAATTGTCTCCAATATCCCTCATCAAAACAGCATGCAACCTGGGGCTAATGGGCATCACACTCCATTAAATGTGAGCGGTCACCCCTGGTGGACACCGGTGACGAGATTCATTTAATCTGCTGGAGGGGGGAGATCAATATGGCAGGTCCTTTTAAACAGGCGCCTTCTGTGTCATTCCAACAGGCCTGGGTTAATTCTATCTTCTGCCAGCTAATGAGGACCGATTTGCATGGAGCTGAGGGGCGCTGGGCATGCGAGGTGTTTGTGTATGTGTGTGGGGAGAGACCGTCAGATTTATCAGCTTGTCCACTGCTGGTTCAGTAAGGTAGGATAGAGGGAAGTGTGGTATGGGACGAGTGGAAGAAAAATTCAATAATGCTCTGTAGCCCGTCTAAAAATATAACTGTAAAAAGAGGGAGGTTTGGTGCAGCGAAGGAGATTGTTGCTTGTAACAATCCTCTCACGAGATGCAGTTGGAGAAGACACAACAAAGAAACAATTATAGAAAAAAGGCGGCAAGAACAAGAAACACTGTTAGACTACAAAAAAATTGGAAAAATGTTGTTGCGAAGAGAGCAGATGACGTTTCCTGTATAACGCTGAATCTAGCGGTATGCCGCAACGTTGGGGGCAGTTGGTGGTGTAACGGGTGTTCGCCCCGTGATCAGAAGGTCACAGGTTCGAATCCAGGACCGGTTAAGTAACCACTGAGGTACTCATGAGCAAGGTACACTCCCCAGGTGCTGCCCTTGTTAGCTGCCCAATGCTCCTTCACGGTTGGGTCAAATGCAGAAGTCACATTTGGTTGTGGTGCACCGTGTGCTGTGGTGTGTTCACAATGACAAATAATCACTCACTTACTTTAAAAAACTAAGTTTTCAACTACAGCTCAGGTGCTCAATAAGTCTGCAAAACATTAGTTTGACCTATAGTTTTCGGAAACACCTGACAGGAATTTCCTGTTCCTGTTGCACACCTGATGCTAAAGCATTTTCTATTGCATGCTGTGACATTTGAAAACTTAAAACTCTGTTTTCCTCAGTCTACATGGAGATGTGAAAATTGAGTTTTCCCAAATTTTCACTTTGGCCAGAGGTTTCAGAAATAATCATTTTCAGTTAATGAAACCTCCGCTTTCATATAAATGCAAAAACGCATGGATATATCATAACTTTTCCAGATACCCAGCTATGTGTAAACAGGGTCTTGGTTAGCAGCAATGCCTTTGGGAAATACACCCCTAGCTACTAACATTCTGTAAGTTGTGCACAAGTGATACTTATTTGTTTGCCCAGTCCACAGCATCCTGGGTCTGTTGGGATCTGGTACCAAGTGAGTATATACAACACTGACATACAGAGTGTCAAAATAACCCACTAATGAACTATTTAGAAGAAATAAAATAGCAACAAACTTCACATCAGAGCTACATGTACTAACAGTATGCGCATGTACTGTGTGAGCCTTACTTTTGGGGTTTCTACCCACTGGGTTGTGTGGGCAGTAAACAGTTTGAAGGTTGAAGAAACCAAACACCAAGAGCAAGTTTCAGACTTCAAATGTCTGACCAATTCACTGCTCGCTGAGGTCTGGCTTTACCCCAAAAGAAAGGAGTGAACACTGACGCTGGAATAGTTCACCCAAATAGTTCCTTAAAATGTTATTTCTCTTTAACACAAGTTAATCACCAAGCTCGGCCCTAAAGTTACACTGGTATGTCCAGTGCAGATGTTTATCTGATTGAATCCTGGTTTATACTTGACACATTTAGTTTTGGATATACACACAATAAGGTGATGACTGAGAAATAACAGTTTTATGTGCTAGTCTGCCAATGAAGTCTGCAGTTCTTTATGGATGTTATGAGCAAGTGAAAAGCTAAACTCACTTTTCTTACAATTCCTTAACATGCAGTTCTTTATTCCATTTTCACACATGTATTTGTTTTATTTTGGTTTAAAAAAGCAAGGATTTAACAAGGATTTAATCTGCAATTAATCCCAATTGCTACAATTATTTCTACTCTTCTTATTTATTGTGGTGGAAAAATCCACCTGTGATTACACTTCTGAAAGTGTACCAATCAGAGCAGGACCTTGGAATGGAAAAGTGCTATAAGATGATTGGCACTTCAAGTTTCATCCTTCAATTCACCAGAGCAGAGTCAGTTTACTGTCAGAAAAACCACTCGGTTGAGAGTCTATAAGCTTTTTCATGCAAAGAAATGGGCACACAAGCCTGAAAACAATCCGGTACACAAGCCTGAAGCACTGATTGAAAAATTGGGTAAAAAACACATTGGCAGGAGTCCGGCGCCTTTTTCTCGCTCTTTCTGTGGTCTTGGTTTAACTTCCACTTCAGCTTGACGCAGCCGTTGCCCTTGCGTTCCCTCCCCTAGTCATGCCAGGCTCTCGAGCGAGCACACACAGGAAAGAAAGAGGGAGAGAGAATGTTCGGTTCGCCGAAGCTTGCAAAACGTGAGTTCTCTCGTGCGCTTCCAAGGAAGGAAACGCGAGCTTAACTTAGAAGCTTTTGATCCATGCTACCATTGGCACCTTCTCTCACCGAGCAAATATTTCCAACTCCGACATATGCCGTTTCAAAATAACCCAGCAATCAAATATTTAGCTGGGGTAAAATGGCAAAAACTCCACATCAGAGCCACTTGTGGGGACACAGCCGTGTAATTTTTGGGGTTTCTACCCACTGGAAAGTGTGAACGGTAAACAAGAGTCAGTTCGAAGTTAAAAATAAACCAAACCCCGATGTCAAGAGCAATTTTCAGACGTTCTACTACAGTCGTTAAATTTAACTGCCGCACAGAGCCCAAACCTCTGTAATCGTTTGATGCCGGGTCTCTTTGGCACCCGACCGAAATGGCAATGGGCCAAAGCCTTCAGACGGAGGAACAGAGCGGGCTTAGAAGAGTGCCCCCGCTGTGATATTTATTACATGTGCCACACAATGCACGCAGCGCACGTGAGGCCCCCGGCAGACGTGCACCGCCTTCTACATGCCACCCTGTTAGATATTTTTCGACGTAAAAACCCTTTTTTGTCTTCAGTGGATTTTTCCGGAACGGTTTTATTACAACGTGCTGAAAATGAAGATTTTAAGATCAGCTGGGGGTCAGAAGTGTGGCGACTGTTTATAAATTGGAGTAAAACAGACTGGTGTACTGATAAAAAGGGATTTGAGAGGTGGAAAAAAACCCAAAAGTTAAGAGCGATTATAACTGTGGAATTTCTAGAAAATGGAAGACAAGCCAGATGGAAAAGAAAAAATATGAGGGAAATAGAATTGAACATGAATTTAAAAAAGTGGATTGTTTGGGAAAGGGTTTTGTTCAGTTGTGTATAAAGTGAGACCTGGTGAATCAGTTGACATTTATTGTCTGCTTTTTTGACAGAATGTCAATAAAGGTATTCTTTCTGCTAATATACTAGACTGACTGCTGAACTGCTGTATTTTCAGACCTCTGAAAAACACAACGTTCGAAAACTACATAAACTACACACAAAGTGCAAATGAATGCGTTGGTTTGGGATCAAATGCTGGTTTGGTTGGGCTTCGTATTTCTGTTTCTTCTCTTGTTCATGTTTGTGTGTGTGCGTATCCAAGTTTCGACCTTGCATGCTAACTGCGGGCCAGCTGTCCCACACAGCTATTGTCATGGATATGATTTACACAGAGGCCCAGTACCGAGCTCATCTGATGGATGCTGGCAAGTGGCCTCGAACCCCTGGAGATAGAACTCATGGCAGTGAACAAGGGCTAAACATCTGCTATCAACTTTCACACAGAGAAGATGAGCGTTAGCTTTACGACCGCGGAGATACACGATCCGGCTCGTAACATTTTATGAAGCAGAACCACTTTCGTTTAGACAAATATAGCTTTAGGTAAAAGCATTATTCACAGTATTTTGTCTTTAAAATTGTTCTTTGCAGAAACGGAGCGTCTGGTACGGAGGAGGTGATTGGCGAGGCGGTAACAGGAGGGGGATGGACGGTTTTAGTCCCTCGTCTTTCATTAGGTGTACCAGTCAATCAGATAACGCTCTTGGCTGACAGATTCTTGATCTCTTTGGCCAGGTTCTTTTACAGTTTTATATAATGTGAAGTTTTTGAACATTAACTTTTCTTGAAGATTGCCCTACCTCCTCAAAGGTTAATTCCTTTCAAACACTCTCTTTTTCTAAATGTCTGAATATTTTTCTCCTTAGGCAAGTTATTTAAAGACATTTGCTGAAATTAAAGCGTATTAATAGACCCTCTCCTCCCAACAAATGAACCCAAGCTCAATCCAAGTCTTCACAAAACACCGGTCACATGAAATTAGGAAAGCTGCCAGAGTAAATCTACAAATAAATAAAACCCTCCAAGTTGCGGTAATTTATCAATTGCTGCTTTGAAGAAACAGATTTCTCTCTCTCTCTCTCTCTCTCTCTCTCTCTCTCTCACTAGATCTTTAGCCTCCTAAGTAGGTTGTACTAAACTGAGAGAACTGCTACAGGGGGATGTGAGTAAACTGGTATATAAAAAGACACAAACGATTTATAAAGGAAAGCATGGTTGAACGTTGTGATCCTACGACACCACCGGACATGTTTTGGGGCTCAAACTCTTGCAAAAACTCCAGAATCAAAGTGATTCTCTAAGATGAAGGGCATAGCCCAAGTCCTTGCTCTGCCTTCCCCCCTAGTCAATGAATCAATTCATCCTCCGTCCCCTATGCTCTGCTAAATTAGATCTTCATTTTTTTGGACTGTGGCGATGCCTTCAACCCCTGTAATAACCCAGACTACGGAAATGGGGGGACAATTTCAGATTGGCGCGCTAACGACGACTGGTAATTAGCCCGTAATTCTTCTCTCTCTGAGCCATGTGACGTCGACAGTAGGAACGAGAGGCCAATAACGCCACAGGGCATCTTAACACACCAAAACTCCAGATGCCTGCTTTGAAGCATCAAGAGCAGAGACTGGCGAACAAAGGCGACACTCTAGTGGTCAAGACTAGACAGCGGGAGCAGAGGGCGGTTCCCAGACAAGCCAAGATGGGGTCACCGACACAGTCATCTCATGCTTGGGAAATTAAGTTGAGGTACTGCAGAGTGCACTCAGGGGACAGTAGCGGGACTGCTGGAGCATTGAGACTGCATAGCAGCGCAGGCAATAACGCTGACAGCAAGAAAACCACTTCTAGACATGAGCGTGAAATTTATAGTAAGGACAGAGGGTATGATCTCAAATCAATATCTAGAAAATGCCATAAATTTACCCTGATAGTGACACAGCTGATATATATTTTCTTTAGCTTGAAGCATGCGAAGCAATATATTGCTCCCAGATCTCATGGTTCTAACTACGTGTGTGATGAATTCAGGAAGTATCCTACATAATGACACTGTGCAAATCAAACTGCAGTTCAAGCATCAAAAAAATTAATAAATGCCACAAGAGAACCCTTCATCTGTGGACTGAACAGGCTTAGTTTTACCCCAATGAGGACCCATGATGCTGCTATAATGTTTTATAAGGTAGAACAATTTTAACAAAAGAGCAATTTTACCAATTAGAACAAATGTTAGGCTGTAGCTGAATAAAATAATATTCTCTATATCTCAAAATTCATCTACAGAGAAATGCAACTCAATGAAGAACAATCATGAACTGACTATTGTCAGATCCCTGGGCGTGAGTCTACACATTTATTTCAAAAATAAAATCTCAAAAACAAATGACCAGGTACAGCCCTGAAACAACCAAAAACCAAAACCAGAAATCATAAATCTGAGGAACAGAGATACACCAGTGAAAGACATTAGGGCAAACAAGGCAAAAACAAAAGCGAGTGGGGCAACCACAGGGCAGGCCAGGTCAGAGTGCATGGCATGAAGGACGCGGTCTGGCAATCCTAAATCACGTATAAGATGAATTCATAAATTAAGCAACCTTCATTAACGACCTTGTGGTAATATTGGAGGTACTTTCAACATAAGATCAGGAACTCTTTAATTGATTTCATATCAAAACATTGATAAATGGCATTAGACAATAATAGATCCAGTTTGCCTCTCCCTGAATAATCAAGCCTTACCTTATGCCTATTTCATGTTGTGAAATGAACTATTGATCACTCCGACTACACCAAGACCCGATGTAAAACACTGTGAGAGTGGCTCTATTGACCCTTAGTCATAAATGACTTTATACTATTGTGTAGTCATCTGACGTCAAATGTTAAACAAACAGACCAGATTATTAGAAAGCCCAGTAATGAACACCACATTTGAAACATTTGGTGTATAATGCCATCGATTTGGAGCCACAGAATTCCCTTCGCTGATGGGCACAGACCGTGTGTGAAATGATGATGAATGATGAAGCAAGAAGACTAACGGTGTATGAAATTATTGTAATGCATCAAAAATCAATTCCAAACCCAGTACACATTCCTTTATTTTTCTTTCCCCATCTAAAAAATGTCTTAAGAGACTTGGACTTCCATACGACTAATTTATTCATAGTACTGCACACTGGCACTTAGTGAAACAGAACCATTTAATTTCCGAAGAGGAGCACAGTTCTCATTAATACTCCGCAGCATATAGGGCAAAACGAAGCACATTAGGAGAGTGAGATGTGGCGCGGAGGGAAACGAGGAAGACAGTTGATCCCGGCAAATTGATAATAAGACACTGACTGCTGAATGCTCCTACACCCAATCGTCTTAATACGACACAGTGAATTAGGATTGGACTCAGAAGACAGTCGGACTTTACAGTCCCCGTGGGTAACATTTCTGCTTTCGGCGAATCCCCGCTGCGGAAATAACGTCGGCGGATCTGTGACTGAACTGCCGCAGCTGTTCCTCTGGACAGGGTAGGAACGTCATCCTGTCATCCAGTCTGTTGTTCACATCAACATCGCTGTCACACAACACTGACACTCTTTCAGGCCACAGTCACAAGTAAATGCAAAGTCACCAGAGACAGTGCTGCTTTTTTGAAATGCTTCACATATCCAGTCTAAAAGTAGGGTTTTCTCACTGCTAACCTTAAGACATGGGAACAGAGTTTTAACCCTACACGTCACCTACTACAGGTCATACTTATTGGTTATTATCTTTAAAAACTCTCATTAATTTGGTCCATCCAGTAACAAGACAGCAATTTCCAAAAGAAACTTTGTTGTGCACGAGTGCCTAATGATTTATTGCCAAATCACAAAGTTCAGTCTTAGCCATGCTAACTGACTTGAAGTCCAACTCAATTGCTTACTGATTAGTATGAGAACTACTTACAAGCTTCTTCAACCAGCAAATGACAGAGCTAGATTTCTTGCCAATAAATGTGATAAGGCTGAGGAGAGTTGTTCTTGTTGGTTTTTAGCTTGGCCCATGGAGACCAAAAAATCCAGTTACAAAATGGCATATTTCTACAGTAACCGATATTCATGAGTCTTTGGCCAAAATGCAAAAATCCTGCTCCTGCCAGATTTTTGGCATGAAGCACTACTAACTGCTTTACTGGTTAGGATGAAGAGCTATTAGCTTCTTCAATCAGCCATTGACAGAGTGAGATTTCCAGTAAATAAATGTGATGCGACCACGAGAAACGTAATGCTAACATGCACGGCAGAAAGTTTGGGAATGCTACATAGCAATGCACTACTGAAAGAGAATTTGAGCCCTATATGTTATCAACTACTGGCTGCTATTATTAGTTTTACATGTGAGATCTATTACTTTGGCTCATGGAGAACAAAGGTTTGAGTTAGCAAATTTGAATAGAAATTTTCTTCAACGCTACATTGCGTGCTTTGACAAAACTGCAGAGGTCCTCCCTCAGCCAGGTCTGTTGGTTAGGATGAAAACTAGCTACTAGTTTTTGCCACATAATGAGAATTCCGCCCCAACAGTGAGTAATACGCTCAAAATTTGTGCAGAAGTCTAAAAATGTAGCTTTGCATTGGTTAACGTTCAGCAATAAACTGAAATATGCAGAAAATACTTGGAATGTGCAGGATGAGTATGTTGAGATTTATTTGCTGAAGTTGTTATATGATTCTATGTCCTTCATTTTAGCTTCTTTTGCAAACTGCAAAGCTTGCCCTACATGAGTGCTGGTGATAAAAAGGTTATCAGTCATTTTAAATAACAGCAGGTGTGTAGTCGATCTTGTGCTGGGTTCAATATCAGTCCTCTTTTAAAGGCAGCAGTCCAAAAGAAGCACAATGTAACCAAATAATTTTTCCCTTTATAAAGTGTCAAGCTAAGATTGCTTTCAGCAGTTTTTCAGGCATGATTTATTGGAGACTTGGAAAAAATTCAAAAAAATAATAGATTTTTTTTTACCTACTATCTAATCAAGGATTTTTTGCCAGTACTGATCTGACACAGATACGGAATATTGATTTGGCGGCTTTTCTGTTACAAGAATACATGCCCACACCTACACACCAAACAACTAGGGTCAAAAATCTGGATAAAAAATGTAATAATATCATATGAATCAGATTTTTGCTAGCCATTGTATAAAAGTGTGTTTTTAAGTTTCAGAATACAACTAATTACTTACACAAACTGCCATAAAAACAGGAGCAAACACTCTTTGGACATCATCCTTTGTCTCCCCCTCAATTATTCAACACACACACACTCACACAATTAACTACAGCTGATCACTATCCGGTCATTAAACTTAATAAAGCCCATATTTCTAGTTAGAAAGCGGAGAGCTGCGCTGTGTCGCAGTCTTATTTCAGACTTGCACACTTCATCAGCACCCGGGTCGTTTCACGAGGCCCAGCCATGCCAACAACCACCAATCAAAACCAAGCCTAACCTCCAGAAAAATAATGACCAAAAACATTAAGGGGAGTGATGATGCAGTACATAACCAGATTAATGGTGAATCATTAAGGCCCCACTGATTTGCCAGGTTATTAAGCGGAAGGCCACGGCTCACTCCAGTGCCGTTTTTGGAGGACTGCCAACCCAGTCAACACCAATGTACACACAGGTGCATTTTGGAATCCTTTTTTTGGATGATATAACAAGGTAGGGGCAGCACGGTGGTTAGCGCTGCCGCCTCACAGCAAGAAGGTCCTGGGTACGAACGCCGGGGACGGCCTTTCTATGTAGAGCTTTCCCCGTGTTCGCCTGGGTTTCCTCCGGGTGCTCCGGTTTCCTTCCACAGTCTGAAGGCATGCGATATAGGTTAATTGGTGACTCTAAATTGGCCCCGTAAGGTGTGATTGTTTGTGTGTGCCCTGCGGTGTATTGGCACCTGCTGAGGGTTGTTCCCCACCTTATGCCCATAAGTTCCTGGGATAGGCTCCGGTCCGCCCATGACCCCAGTTCAGATAATGAATGAATAAATGAATAAATAACAAGGTAGTATAAGAAAAACCTTTTGTCTTTGGTGGAACTGTCCAGACTGTCCGGGAGGCGGAAATTTGGTTCCAGAAGTACACTGCATGATTTTAAACCAAAAGGCCCAAAGCAACTGGAAAAGCTCATCATAGATTTGGACAGATTTATGCAGACAGGATGGTTAATTGCAGCGAGAGAAAAATAAACATGAGGACAAAAATTAACATGGTTGACAAAGAGTGTTGTCCATGTTAGGGATATTGTTTTTGTTGGATATAAAGTGAGAGACCTGGACCTTGAAAGTCTCGGGACAACCTTCTTTATCATTCGTTTTTTCTTGAAGATATTCTTTCTGCTACCATACTGAACCATTAGATTACTTTATTAATTGAGGATGTATTTTCATGGACACAAACATACACTGAAGGAGATGCATGTGCAGTACAGGAGACAACTAGATAAGAGGTGAGAGGTTCATTGTAAAGCTACTCCAGGAAACCTTCATTTCCATACCACTCTTTATGCGCTGCACATTTATCTCCGGAATGAACAAGTTAGTCTCACCAAGGCCATGCGTTAAAAAATCTCCCTCTTTTCTCACTCTGCACACAACCCTGCCAATTATCCACCTCACAACCCAAGATACCGACCTTGTGGGGGTAGGAAGGGGAAAACACTGCTAAAAGCCTTGCTAATTTACAAACTTTACACCGGCGAGCTGGACGCAAAGCGTGCAAACGTGGAACCTTATTAAACTGCAGGGATAATCGGTGGAGACTGGAGCCAAGGCAGCAGTGAAAGGGGTGAAAATAAAGAACTGGCTTTCATTACTGCCCATATATTACACAGCAACTGGCCGTACTTTTCAGGCATTTTCTTGGTTGTGCGGGCACGCAAGCACACACACTCTCTCTCCTTGTCGTGCTATCTCTCTGTTACACACAAACAGGATTTCTCCCTAGTTCACCCTCTTCCTCTCATACTCATTTTTTTCTCTCTCTCACATGCAAAAACATACACTTGATTTCTCTCTCTCACACCACACAAACGTTCTCTTTCGCCCTCTCTTTCTGTCTTTCTCTCTCACATGCACACACAAATCTATTTTTTAAATCTATTTTAACCAAGGACTGGGAGGTGGGTCACACTGAATGAGTGCACAGCAGAAGACAATGCCTTTTTAAAAACTGTGCGTTCTCCTCCATCTGTCACACACCTTTCTCTATTTTATACGATTTTTTTACACACTCAAAGACCTCAAATCAGATGTGCGCTGGACAGTATTGGTTAACCATACGTTTACACTGATTTCAAAGGTAGAGTTGTACAAATGAGATTTATAAAGGGACACTAATCAATATCAGTTTTCCTCGGTTGCTTAGTCGAAGCCTCAGTACATTACTCCATACACCAAAACAAACATTTCTGCACATCGGTCTTCCATTTTTCTTTCCGCACCTACGTACACAAGCCTATTCTAGGGACCAAACGCTGGAGCCAGCAGTCAGTCAATGACAAAAATCTGTTGGAGGCTAATGACTATATAATGCTCATATGTCAGCTCTCAGTCCCAGATCTCTAACTCAATCTGACTCTGACTCATGATGAATGAACCAATCCCACTAAATATGTTTATACAACAATCAGCATGACCTCACATATACAGTCAGGGGCGCTGTAGCCTTATTTGAACACGGAAAAAAAATAAAACCATATGACCTCCTCATTTCCAAAGAGGACACAGGACATGAAAGCACAGAGGAGTTTGGGAGCTGAAAGAACCACAGACAGAAAGAGAGGAGATTGTGAAGGACAGCTCTAATGGCATGAGCATAAGATATGTTCCAGCATAAATCATGGATTGTACAAAGACTGAGTCTTGTCAGATAATTGCTGTCACACTTCCAGAGACAGATTAGGAATTCTAGGCAGAATTCTCCAATGTTATTTGACTACGAGGTGGAAAAATATATTAGGACATAATTACAAGCAACCATTTTTATTGCTTTATTTTTATTGTTGTATCCTCATAAACATAAGAGCAGTTTTGTCTTTGACAGTATTTACAGGTAACAAAAAAATTTGATTACACCACGATGAAAATGTGCATTCGTCATTCTTGTTTCTACGTCTGACAGTTTCTCTATGATTTGTTCATAATTACAGATGCAAGCGTATTCAGAGCGACGGGCTAAATGTCCTGATCTCCAACATTACACACAGTATGAGTCCATTGTGTGAGATGATTAATTGTGATGGATTCTCCATGCCTTGCCTGTGATTACATGGTGGCCCATCATACAGCATGTGTTATATTTGTGAAGCTTCGTGTTGGGTTCTGAAAAATACAGCTTCTGTAAATGACAACTTTTCAGCAAACTGTTTAAGCCTCAGAAAAACTAACTCACAGGATTTTAAAATTTGTTTACATGTGACTTAACTGAACAGTATGTAAACAGACTTGAAAACGTAATATATTTATCTCTCATGAAAGGTGGCAAGAGACTTGTTAAAGAATGGGCCCTTTACAAAGCCAACCCCTAACAGCTGCTTCAGTCTAAGTAGACTGCAGGATGAGTAGCTATAGCTATGTGTTATGTTTGCCAGGTTGATCTGTAGCACCATGGTAAGCCATTCCTCAGTTTTCAAACAGACTTAACACATCTTTGATAAGAACTGCACACCACTTGCCATGTCATTTCCCTGAAAAATAATGACATCTGGCTGCTCTCGGCCTTTCAATGTCGCTAGTGTGAATGGACAGTTATATCAGTTGATGATGAGAAGAGTGTCTATCATGAATAACTGAGCATTAGACTGTAACAAGTCCTCCCACATTATAGCACCCACCATGTCACTTCTGGGTGGAAAGTTAAGACTGTAGCTCTGCTGGGTAGCTGGGTTGTCATGCAGAGATTTTTTTTTTTTTTTTAGTCATTCATCAGCTGTCAGATTTTGACCACAAAAACATTTTTAGCTGGATATTTTGGGATTGTTGACCACTTTCAGTGGCTGCTTCAGTGATGCTGAGTTGGGTCCCTTTCCCAGTGGCTGTGTCCCTGAAAATACATCTTCCTTAAAAAAAAAACTATTCAGCAGCCCAGCATGGCAGCAGAAAGATGACCTGCACTGCTCCACCAAAACCAAAAAATAAAGGGAGCTGTCTTAAGACCAACTGACTTACAAGATCCACATACTGTACAATAACTCGTTTTATAAGCAACACAACTCTTCCCCTAACATGGGAAATTCTCTTTATTATCTATGTTCATATAGCTTCCTATATGCCATTAACCAGAGTTCCTGGCTGCACTAATTTCTCCTAATTCTTATACCAGTTGAGACTGTTTTACTCAAACTGCAGATAGTTCAACACACTTCTGAACCAACGTACCATTATAAATCAATACCGACAACTACCCCAAAGAAAAAAAGGTTTCACTACAACCCCTTATCTGTTCATTCAAGGGAAATGTCCTACCCAATACCATCGTCTACTACCAGTACCTAATAATGAAGGGCTACTGCGGTAAGAAACCGACTAGTGAAAGTGAGTGTTTATTTGTCATTGTGAAGACACCTCAGAACAGCACACACTGCACCACAACGAAATGTGATCTCTGCATTTGACCTATCTGTGAAGGAGCAATGGACAGCTGACATCGGTTTGGGCACCGTACATTGCTCGTGAGTATCTCAGTGGTACCTTTGCCAGTCCTGGGAATCGAACCTTTCCTGCAACTTTCTGATCAAGGGGCAAACTCCCTAAACGTAGTGGTATAAAAGTGGCAGGCAGACCCTAAAACCAATGGATTATGGTTTGTGATTACACTTATGAAAAAGTCCCTACAAAGTAGATCTTAATTAAAGCTGTCAGTGAAGATCTAAGGTAAGTGTTCAGAAAAAAGCCAGTGAGAGGTTGCCACGTGAGACTCCTTGTAATCCTAGGGATTGACAAGATAAGATTAATCAAAAGATGACTTTCTTCTTGCAGTTTCTTTTCTAACAGGACTACATGGGTCTGTCTCCAACCTAGCCATTTTAACAAAGTCTAATGTCATGACCGAGCCACACGAACGTTCCTGTTTCCTGCTGCTGGCTCCAAACTCTACTCGCTCGCTCTCCCCCGCCCTCTGTGGTACCAGACAGGGAACCAGCCGTGTCATTTAAACATTACACAGAGGCATGAAGTTGATTCTTTGCTACACATCAAAAGCCTCCTCTCCCCCAAAACGGATTCTTTGGCACGCCTTGCGTCTGACGTCGCTTTTCTTCCATCTCCCTTTGCCGCTCTCCTCTGTCTTGTTAGGAACTGACAAATGCAAATGAGAAACAAACCTCAGGAGCACCTGCTGCGTGCTTCGCAACGACCTGCAGGATGAACAAACTTATTAAACCTGAAAGAGGGCTGTCACTGAAATCAGCAACATTCTGCCTTTTTTTGAAAACCGTTTGGCCCACGCTACGCACGTTTAAAATGGGAACGGCAGCGGAGTTGAAAATGCCTTATCTCTTCCAACCTTTCTGTGGCTGTTTAAACATTTCTGCGAGCGATTTGTGGGGAAGCTGTATGTTGTTGCTTTGTGGGTTTGCTTGATGGCGCTTTCGCGGCTGCCAGATCCGCTTGCTGCCTTGTGGGATATTTTGAGCAACAACGAGTGGGCCAACCCAACACCAAAACCACAGTAATTACAAGCGCCTGTTGGTCGTTTGGACAGCGATGGCACAAGTGCCCTTGATCCCAGCCTGAACGAGGAAAGAAAAGCTAAAATAAAAGAAGCGGCACACATGGACTTAATTTGAGGTTTTCTTTGGCAGGGACACAGAGTGGAAAAGCTTTGGTTGGAACCTCCCCGAACTGCTCGATTCGCTCTGAGCCAATCGAAATGCATGCAGCGTTGCGTGCAGTTTCGGTGTGGGTAGAGGTCAATCTCGCTGGCTTGACCACACAATTTGATCCATCACTGCTGCAAGTCATTGTCTGAAAAGAGGGTCTTTGGCTTTTCATTCCTTCATACATTTAATATATTCCTCAATGCTGCTTTGCTTCCTGCGGTTGATCCGTTGAGCCTTCCAGGCCAATCCGGGCCATGGTCTGCTGAACACTGCACATCCAGCTTCCCAAATTACGGTATCGCTGCACATAAAGAAGCAGATGTTGGGTTTAACATGCACAGGACGGACTCCGGGATTTTATGCATGGGAGTATGAGATGGATCTCATTATAATAACAAGTGTGGTATTTATGGATGTAAGCCTTTAATCACTGTCTCAGTCAGCTATTCCCAAACTGCTTGTGCATTCAGAGCCGGACAGGCCTGTCACTCAGGATCAGGGACGCGCGGGGGCCCCTGTTTGGGCAAAGAGGGATGCGCTGATTGACAATGAGATGTCACAAGTCTGAGCCCTCTCTGAACTGGCCTCAGAGACTACAAAAAGGTCCGTGTGGCTCTGACAGCCTTGCAGCCAGCACATCATTACCGAAACAGGCCTACTTCTGCACTATTAGTGAGACAAGCATGAGAAGTGCTGTAGCTCCAGCAGCATATTCATTTTCCACCTTCCTTCACACCTCCTGGAGGTGCAGACCCGTTTACCGCACCATTCTTTCTCCCCGACTCACTCTGCCTAATTTGTTCTCTACCTCCTCACGGTCACCTCTCCGCAGACACTGTTTCCGGAAATAATCTCCTCGTCCTAAATCGGAAGCCCTAAGGCATTCGCCGATGGACGCGAGGTCACAGGAATCCGAAATATCCGCCAAAAGTAGGGCAGGTTCCAAAGTCCTACCATTCAGCCGGTGAGAGAAGAAAAGGGGGGAAATGATTAACCCCACCGAGCCACGCTGTTACATCTTTCTCTCTGCACTCCAGGCCGGGCGCCGGGGAGCCCACTGCTTCTGACGCAATTAGCTGAAAAAGGAACTCTTCCCCTGTCCACCCTTGGTAGCAAATCGCTCCCCTGTGCATTATCCCTGAGAGACAGGTCTATCCCGGGCAGAGAAAAATGCTATTGATTTCATGTTTGCCACTTGTCTAAATCACACAGCCCCCTCCCTTTTTGTCTTCTCGGCACAGTCTCCCCCTTTCCATTCCTCCTCTTTTCCTTTCTCTTTGATTACTTTGCTCAACACCCACACTACCTCTTGCCCACTTCCCTTCAGCTGTCAATCACTGTCCCCCCTTCCCAACCCACGGCCGCACAACATAATTAGAAGTGAAAGGCAGCGAGCCGTATCGCGGAGACGTCGGGCATGCGACGGCCGGGGAAAAATGAGGGAGTTGCAAGCAAGGGCAGTGCTGGCACAGGGGTGCAACTAAAAACCTGGCCACTAATTTGTGATGAGCATGGCATCCCTGGGTACGACAGGCAGGGTGAGCGATGCTGAAGTCTTTTTGGGAGGACGAGGTTTGCTTCGCTCTGCCCCGTTGCTGATGAGTCCAGATGGTGCTCTCATTACAGAAATTACAGTAAAGTCTGATTCCTGGGTTTCAGGGTAGAAAGCAGCCTGTGATGCATGATCGTCATGTCACGCCAGGCATCCGAAAAGAACACGGAGACCTTGCTGCAGCGCTTAATGTGTGGAAATGCTGTTTTGCAGCAACTAAACTTACATAAACAGCACATTTACATCAACAAAGACAGATATGACTGAAAACAAGTCTTAGGCCGCGGTTTCATCCCAACTTCAGAATTTTCGCCGGCCCCTAAAAGAAAAGACTCACAGCGTTTCCTTCACAGAAACAAGGATTATATCTAGTCTGGGAACAACCTTCACTGCCAGTGGTGAATCAGGATTAAAAGTCATCTTTATGCACATGCTTTATCTGGGATATCAAACCACACAGAATGAATAATTAACATGCAGAACTAGATTTGGGCGGTGAAATAAACAAGGATACCGATTAAAAAATTCTCACCGGCCTAATTTACTAGTGCAAGGACAATCATTTAGTTTTTCACTGTTTGTGTGACTTGCACAAAGCTCATGCACTAAAAACCTAATTCATTATAATTTAGAGTAATGTGCTGTAACTGCTCCTAATTAAAAAATATATCATCATAAATGTGCAAAATCGTTAGTAATTGATCATTGTATATATAAAAACCAGGCAATAGAGGGACTGCATATGTGCTCTTATGGCTATTTGTTATCTTTAGAGGTAGGAAGTAACATAGATAACATAGTTCTGGGGTGACATAAGGTTTGGGGTACAGATATATACATAGTTCTAGTTCTCACATAATCTATGTTACAGGAGATCAAACTTCTTCCTCATTTATGATTTATTCGTTTTTGGAAAAGGCTGCTGCAAGAGCGCTCTTGCCGTTTTGAATGTACAGAGAGGACGTGGGTTGGGCAGGAAGGGGTGGTAAACAGGAGTGATCACAGACAAAGAGGTCCCCGGTGCCGCAGGTGCAGTCAGTCACTGTCACTGCTCTGGCCCAATCTGGCCTTTTGCAGCCAGGAGATTGTCCTTAAAAGCCCCATCATCTTTCCTCAAAACCACCTGCTCCCCCTCTGCGTTCCCCTTAGTTAACACCCAGAAATCTGGCCCAGAGGTTTCCCACCATCTGTCCACAGTCTCCTGTCCCTACGAGCCCCGGCGGCCACCTGAGCCTACCAGGTGCCACCACGCTAAAGCCCCGAGGAGCCCAGATCACTGACTCCCGTAGGGCCGGTGACCCTGAGGCTTTAGTTCCCTCTGCCACCACTCATGCATGAAGTCTGGGTAGAAAGCTGATCACAGCATGGGGCCCAGACAGAGGAGAAGGGGTGGGCGGGGTGGAGTGGGGGGTTGATTTCATCCTGCAGGGTGATGAGAGAGAAGGGTGGGAGCCTTAACATGACTGTGGGAGAACTGTAATGGGAAAGATGACAACTTGCAGTGTAGAGTGTCTGTGGTTATTATCAGCCCCTGTCACGGAGGCCTGGAAAACATCACAGGGACGGAGCCGAAGTCCAGTATCACAGAGAAAGTGGAGCTCGACACGGCTCGGGTTTGAAACGCGTCACCCTACAGCTATCAGCACAGTCCTTCCTGCGGTCTTGCAGAGGTGAAGGGTGGCGAGGGTTGCGAATACTTTCATACAGCCATGAGTCACAGTAATAGATTTCAGAAATTTGGTTACTGTGCAAAGTTCCAATTACGAATCACTATAATATTATTGGATAGTTTGGTGGTAAGTCTTGGTAATCTGACTTTAAATCCGTATCGCAATTATTTATCATGATCACAATTAGTGAACGATTTAATGGCTCTTTTTCTCTCTTCTATTTCATTCAAATGTTTTCTTGTTGGACAGGGTGGAGGCACGCGACTGAACACTTTACAGTATTTTTAAATTAGTTCTAAAAATCATATTTTAATGTAAATCAGCAATTAAGTCAGTAATAAATAACAGTTTTTATACAAATTCACTTAATTGCTAGTCCTAGTCAGAGGTGACGTGACAGATCAAGGTCTTCAAATTGAAACTGAATGAGAGAAGATCGGAATTAAAACACAGTTAATATGGACACATACAGAACTAAGCAGAGGATCTTTTGAACACATTATATCCTGACCTTAAACATGTCCATGAGAAAACACAAAGAACTGCTGCTATATCTAAGTTCAGGCAAGGATAAGGCGTCTGTCTGTGAGTTGCGTGTCTTTAGACACTGTAGGCTACTCAGAAGGCTCTTTTATGCTGCTGAATGATCAAACACTGCCTTAATCATTTTCTATCAAGCATGCAATGCGCTCAGGACACGAAATCTCAGTGAAAATTCCAGCCTCTGTGGAGCGTGTGAAAGAGTTCTGCTCAAAGTAAGCGGTGTCGGGTCCAGACTGTACAGAGGAAGGTTATTTCATCTTCGATATTCGATTTCTCTCACAGGCACGTTTTTCCACCTGAGTGGAACAGTCAGCCCTTTCTCTTGTTTACTGTGATACTGTGACCACATGCGTCGCACACGGGACCACAACGCTGTAACTGCCATGACATTTTCGACATTTAGCAAACACTTTCCTCTAGGATGACATATTTCCTAATTAAAAGGACAGTTTACCTACAATGACATGGGGTAAAGAGTCTTGCTCAGGGGCCCAGTGGAAATAGTCCTGGTGGAAGAACAGAGCCAGGCTTGACCTTAGTCTGTAAGCAAGTAGTAAAGACCTATTTAACATTGAGGTTGCCTAAATATGACATTGTTGTTATAAATAAAGGAATCATTTCATTAAAAGACTGGGTCACGCTAGCAATTCTGATCACTGGGTCACTAAGTTTTGATTACAGAGTGATTGAGGGCGCAATCTAAACCCTGAGACTAACAAAACAGGTCACTTTTAGGAGCCGAGTCCTGTTCTCCAACTTCAACTTCCACTGGCGACATCGGCGCTGCTTCTTGAAGGCGGCGAACAGAAAGCTAAAGAGGAGTACGACAGCTGTTTTTAAACGCCTGCATTTAGGGGCTGCATCTATGGATTTATCGAACAGGACATTTTTAAAAGCAGTAAATTAAATCTAGCTGTGACCCTACTTAAGTGGCCTAATCTACAATCCTAATAAAGAGATTAGACCATGAAAAACCTTGACACAGCCTGACCGTGTCGATCATACCGTTAGTCACGAAAACTGGAAGGAGGTAGGGGGTGCAAACTTAAAAAAGAAAAGGGGTGGAGATGGAAAAGGCACGAAGTCAACTCTTAAAATAAAAGTTCGCCAGGCCACAGAAGAATCATTATTAGTTTTTATAAAGAATACGTACGAGTATTTGCGGGGCGGTTTACGGTCTGTGCCCCAATATTTGGTACCCATTTTCGACCTCAATTGGAACCTTCCACGTAATTCTAGAGCTCTGGGAAGCTTCTATATATTTCTAGGGTTCCGTAGGAATCGACAGTTAATACTGAAATTTGCTATTTAACAACCTTTACTAACAAAATGAGACGAAACGCTCTGGGGGTGAGAGAGAACCTCGGACTGGCTTTAGATTCTCCAGACGTCCACGGTGAGCCGCTTTGCTCTGTGTCTGGGGGCTAAATAGTTATAAAGTGGAAGACAGAAAACACTCACCACCCCCATGTCCATCTGCTCCGCCGTCAGAGACGGTGCCGCACAAGCCTGAGACAGAAAGCAAATGATGGGAAGCCAGATCATTTCAGGATGAATAATCCAACGCGTCCGCGCCGAAATCCCTTGAAAAAGACGGAGAGGATTCATCTCCTCCTCTACCGGAGCTCACGCTCTTCACAAAGCGCCGCATCCACCGTCTCTGGCAGCCAGATGCAGGACTCCTGATTTAAGCAATCTTTCAAAAAAAAAAAAGAAAAAAGACAACTACCTCACTGTTGCGCGCAAACACGTGAAACACATAGCATGGAGAGCCCAGTCGATGGAAAAAAAGATGAGATTGAAGAAAATATGGGATTAATCTTGTCCACAGCGGTCTTGCTTCTTCAAAAAAATGGGGCTCATCGCGAGCTAACAATCTGCTGGAAGTCGGTCCGAAATAAGGAGTCGCCTGTAGCGTTTGCCTCCACAGATAAGTTACAGCGCCGCCGCGTCAGAACAGCAGATGTAGAGCTAAGAAGCAGTGATCCCTTTTAAACGCGAGAGTGTGTGTGTGTGTGTGAGAGAGAGAGAGAGAGAGAGAGAGAGAGAGAGAGCGGTGGGGGGGGAGATAGAAAGAGAGAGAGAGAGAGAGATGCAGCGGTGCCTCTCCTCAGCACCGCGCTGCTCACACACTGATGCGCTGGAAGGCAGCGGAGAGCAACTTAGTTCGGGGCTGGGAGGGGGAGCCAGGAGGGGGCTTTTCCCGCATCCGGTTACTTCCCGTATTCCTTGCAATTAATATCATGGTTATATTTTTGAAAAAAGATGTGAAAATGTACCCAAATTATACATATTCGTTGTATTCACAAAATAAGAGAAATAAATAAAAAATTAAGTTCTCTATCTTTAAAAAAAAAACATTTTCGGTCAGTCCACTGTTGAAATAAACAAAACATAATTTATTTATTTCTAGTTAGTAAAAATAAACAGCATATTTAAATTAAATGTATATATATAATTAAAGACCAGAAACAATAAACGAACCTTTTTTATACTTTAGCCAAGAACCCTCAAATCTGAGTAAATTCTGTAAATTCTTCAAACAGACCCTATAGATTAGCCTTGAAAAATAGGGCTAGTTTCCCCCTCTGTATCAAGCAGCAAAAAAAAAAAAAAGAAATTTAATTTGCCAATAATTATGATATAGCTAATAAGATATAGTGTGCAACTTTATTCCTTAGACTTTGGGTCACCACCAAAAAGAAGAGATTCTTGAGAAAAGCGAAGATCATTAATGCATCACCCCAAAAATCCCTTTTCTGGCAGCTTTATTTTTAGACTCGGAAAGGTTTTGTGGTCTAGCCCACAAGATAGATAAAAATCCATTCTGCATCCCCATAAATGGGTTTTTGGTTTATTCCCACCTGATGTGACACTGAAATAAGACTGACACAGATACTCGGCTTCTCATAAGCCGCTGGAATTGCACTGTCACTGTGCTAGTGAAGAAAGGATAAATCACATAATGACATAAATGTTCAGAATTTTGAAATGGGTGGTTGAGGACGGCGTTGTGCCTCCTGAACATAATCCCCCACCACATTGTTTTCCTATAAAGATAAACAAGGTTTCAGTATTTGATGGCAGAAGCGAGAGTTCCACACCTTGAAAAAGGATTCCATTTTTATGTGGCCTACAGTAAAACGATGGGAGAATTTACACATTTTCTATAGTCAGATATGAAAGAGTCAGCACGTGAGATTAATTATCAGTTGGGCATCATTCCTCATTTCTCAGCACTTTATGAAATTATGGGGTCTACAAGTTCTGTGTCTTTATATTACTCTGCGGTTGTGACAGTTAGCTACGCTAAGCAATGACAGGCACACAGAATTAACTCCCGGCAGTGAGGACAGTTGCTGCAGACGATGAAAAATGACCGCCTGACATGGCAGGGATGCGAAATCGTACTCAGCTGACAGAGAAGCGACGGGCCAAAGCTTCGGCTTCAAACCCACATAATGAAGATCAGCATTAGGGAATGAGAGGTGGAGGTGGAGACATGAGGTGAAGAAGGAAGGAGATTAATGGTGGTGTAAATCTGACATGAGGGCTTGAGTTTTAGTAATGATACCTGTGACAGGACGAAGCATGAGTGAGGAGTGTCACTGTCACATCTGTACTGAAACAGAAGAAGAAAAAAAACAGGTTGGCACTTCAAGCTGGTGTTTTGGGCATCTTCAAGCCTTTGCCATCAACCACCTTGGCAGCTCTGGTTGGGACGGGCATCAATAAACAACATGAACAACATCTAACCAACAAAGGAACACCATGAGTCAGACTAAAATCTAGTCCTTTACATCAGAACTGAAGCTTCTTATGATGGAAGCCAACATGAGAATGATAATCAAGCTGAATTATGCCTGATTGAATAATCATAGCAGCGATGTTGAACTTCTCATAGGGAAGAGTAGAGTCTGAACAATGCACATTTCTGTTTCATCAAACCTCAATCATTAAAGTGTAGCATCTCTGCTATCATTATTCTACACGTCCTAATTTAAACTAATAACATCTCGGCCTCGGTCATTAGAAGCTTCAGATCTGATGTATCTGAAAATGGAGCTCGATTGGAAGCTTTCCTGGACCAAGGACACTTTGAGTACTAGTTCTAAAGCAGTGACCTAATGGCAGTATACTCAGTTATGGACCACAAAAGTTGTAGGGTATAAATCCAATCCATCTTATCTCAGCAATACCCAATATCAAGTCCCTGAGAAACACCCTTAGCACACTAAAAAGATCTGTTTGTAGCTCTCACAGTTATCCAGCACTTTGTGGACCTTTGGTGACTATGTTGTGTTGTTTTGTATGACTAGATATTTGTAGTGATGTTTGACTAGATATTGAATCTGTGAAGAAAAAAAAAATTACAAACAAAACACTAAATCTTTGAATAATGTTATTGTTTATAAATATTTTTTACATTATTTTAACTTAACATTATAAAACTGTGAAACTTAAATTTGAAACTTAAACATTTTAGTATGCCAAATTAAGTAGCAGCAGGTTGTGGTGAAAAAAGCAAGTGCTCTCGACTTAACCTAGCTCTCGGGTGACATATAGCAAATCAGAGACTGTTGTGGGCGGGACATGAAATGAAGCAGCGAGTTGAGAACAAACAGCACAGAAAGAAGAGACAGCAGTGGAGCCTTGTAATTATTTAATATGGGTGATTGTCAAAATGAAACACAAAATGCCTAATATCGGCCCCAGATAATTGGCCCGGCCGAAGTTCTAGTTGCAGAGTGAAAGCATCCCCTAAAACAAGTAAACAAGAAAACTCTTCCGTGATATATATATATAGTTGGCACTGATGGGAATCAATTTCAACACCAGTAGCTTTACATAACTTGTCAGAACTTTTCTGATATGTCTCTTCCTATCGATGGAATCACAGGAGCCTGATTCTGAAGGCTCTGAAATGAGGAATAATTCATAATGTTATTTCATAGCTACAGAAATATTTATAATTCTCACTCATAAACATCTCATCAATATGCTAAAATGTCTTAATATACCCAATATTATTGCTGGCTGGGGCAAGGCTATGGGAAGGATATTTAAGAACAAAATGAATAATTGTTTGGTTCCCCCTTAACGTCTCAAGGCTAAGCAAAATGGCAAGTCTGCAGTTTAGGTGCGGTTTCTACTTTCCACTTCCCCGGTATGTTTCCCTGCTGTCTGAGACGGCTATTAAAATTCATGCCTGATCTCCCCCCCCCACCCAACAACCTCATCAAAGAGGGAGATGATATCCTGCGATAAATGTGAGTAATGAGAGTTATTTTGTTAAATGTCTGGTACTTGTGCTTTATCAGAACTCTTGGTGTCCGCTTTAACTCTGTGGAACTATTTATCTTCCGCTGCCTTCACAGGATCTGTAAAAAAAAAAAAAAAACCCTACTGACTGAGGAGAAAAAAATGTCTGAAGGACAAGTGAACTGGGCATGAACCTATAGATAAATACAAAGCATAATTATTTTAAAAGGTTCGTCCATTTAACGGTCTACTGATAGGTGGTAGCTCTTTTTTGACTGTGAAGACCATGAGGTTTGGAATATACAAGTGAGCATTCAGGGATTGTGAACTGACACCCAATTAAATATACATACATCGCCAGAAGCAAACTCCTTCGACTGAAAAGGCTGTGTATGCCTGTGAAATACAGAGCTGTTTTATTTTCTACCCCTCATTACTGTAGCATTTCAGAAAACATCACAGAGAAGTGCAGCTCTGTTCCAATGGCATGATCATCACAATTACCAAAACACTGAGCAGACATGATTACGGAATGCAGCGTCTCTATGCCTGTTTTTTAAAATAGAGTAATTACTGTAAACTTGTTGCTGTACAAAAGGGGGAAAAAGCAAATGATCACAACAATATCTGCATGGGGGACCGGAGACGGATTACGGTGTAGCTCTTATTAATGACGACCATGAATAGACAGAAATCTGGAAACTTGCTCAGTAATGAAGTGCGTAGCACAGCACCCGACAGGAATTACTCCTACCTACTTTCTGATTAAGTTGAAATAGAGCACAGTCTCTTTTTACCCTACAGGGAAAAACTCCCGATTCTGGATTTAACTGGTCACTAGCTTAAGATTTTCTATAAGGACCCATTTCATATGGAGTCATAAAAGATAATTTGGAATTCCTCAAGAGGGATTTAATGCCAAACAATCTGAAGTTGTGTTCTCAACCCAAGCATCAAACTGGCAAATGCTAGTCACAATCCATCTTATAAATTATGCCTCTCCTTGCTGTATTTTTAGCAGGGCAGTCAAACTTGATTTTCAGCATATATTAACTAGGCCATATTAAATCAACAAGAACATCAGATTTCAGGGTGGAATGGAAATGCACGGCACAGGAGGGAACGCGCTAGCGATCGCAGTCCTTGTCTCAGATCTGCATGAATTTAGACAAAGGCCAACCCTCAGCTGAAGCTTTTCTTGATTTGAAAGAAAGGCGGCATGAAATTGTAGGTCTAATCATCAGGCCTTAAAGTCAAATCAGAGACCTCGATGGAATGCGTCACAAATTTCCTTCAAGTTGCACACCGCTGGAGACTTGTTGATGACACGATGGAGAGAAGAATATTCATTTTTAATCCATATAAAGTGCAAAACTAAAAAAGAAAATACGCCAAATCTATTGACATCTCAAATTAATTAGCATTTCAAATATTCTAAGAGTGTGCCCTAACAGCGAGGGTCATAATTTAGGTGACCACACCTCATGTAATAAAAGGCAACTAAAGTGAACGACAAATCAATGACACAGCAGTGGCATCTTTTTAAAGCCGTCTCACTCTTTCTCCAGAGAGCCTGTCTGGAATCCGCCTTAGATGCTTAGATCGGATCTGTATAAGCTCCAATTTGAAATTCTATCACTGAGCGTTTTGTCTCAAAACCACACGTTTTCTGTGTTCTTGAAATTTTACTCACGATGTGTTTTTTTAAAACTCCAAAAGTCGACAGCACCGTCAATCCCTTCATACCCTGAGGGGGCTTCCCTTCAGACAAGTTTAGATAAAAGTCACAAATTTACAAACAGAGAGAAAAGCCAACAGGGCATTAATTAATCTCTCACGTCCAACCCCGGTTCTCGCGGCCGAGAGCTTGCCTGCAAACTGAGGTGTGAGGAAACAGCTCAAGGACAAGGGTTCACTTGGTTGACATGAGAAATAAATCACAATTAGTGCCTCGAAATCAGGAAATGACCAGTGAAAACCCTGTAGATAATGAGAAATATGAGCCACAATTGAATTCATTTCTTCATTTCTCTTTTCCACAATGCCTTTATACACACAGTCCAGTAAGAGTAATCAGAAACGAAATCTGGCCGTTTTAGATACGTGGGCATCCACGCTGCAGCTGCGACCTCCTCTAAAAAAATGTTCCTCTGTTTTTCATTCAGGACGGCCTCCCTCCCTCCATTCAAATTCAGTCCAGTGCAGTGGGGGAAAAGGACAGTTTATCTGGCTCTTGAGTGCTGGCTTCGATTTTTTCGGACGTACCACGGCGGCTCGAAAAGAGGCTATTGTTATCAACCTGTCGGGCTTCCTTTTAGTTTAACCAAGCCGTGGCTGTGCCACTGTGAGAGAGTGACGAGAACGGGCCCTCTGCAACGCCGTGCAATAACGACAGCGGGAAAGAAGCCTAGCAGTCAAGCACAGATTCCTCACCTGCAGTCGCGGTGTCAAGTTATTACTCCAACTAGAAATTCCTCCAAGAGCACTTCATTCAACTGTCAGACTTTTACCAAAACTGGGCTGAATACTGATGGAGACATAGTGACTTCTTAGAATAAATACTGTATGTATGAGGTTCGAAATGTCAAAGTAGGAAAATTTGGAACATTAAGACCAGGAAACATTCTCAAGACTCAGCTCTCTTACTGCTCAGTCTAACTAAGGATTTATGCCTGCGTCTTCTACTGCATTAGTGTGTAAGTTTTTAAAAATTCTTAAAACCCACCTATACAGTTTTCACCAAGATTCTGACATTCACCAATGTTTTTGAGATTTACGGTAAAACAGAATGTTCAAACGACGAAGAGCACACTTTACTCAAATTTTATTGCATGTTTTTTAGAGGGAAAACATTGCCTACTGGACTTTCCTTAATTCAACAGCTGCATAGTATTTAAATGTCTTAACTTTCTTAAGCTTATAAAATGCAGGTGAATGAGTCTCTGCACTTTTAACATTGTTCAAATTTAGGCTTTTAAATACTCCCAGTTGAGCTTGACGCCTGTTTCTGAACTTGTCATTTTTTTGTTAATGTAAATTGTTCAAAAGGGGTGTTGGTGGCCTAGTGGTAGAACACTCGCCTTTGGACCAAGAGGTTGTGGGTTCGAATCCGACCTCTGGCGTTACCAACATTGGGTCCCTGAGCAAGACCCTTAACCCTAAGTTGCTCTCAGGGGAACTGTCCCTGAAATTAGGAAATGTAAGTCGCTCTGGATAAGAGCGTCTGCTAAATGCTGTAAATGTAAATGTAAATGTAAAAACATTGTGAGAAATAAAAGTAATAATAAAGAAATTAGCACCCAAGTGAGTACACGGCTTGGGCCTAGGTTTTGTAGGCTTAGCATATGCTGTTTTTACCCTTAATAATCTTAATTTAAAAGCTCCTCGGAGACCCTGCTTCTCTGATAAGATTTGGGTGCATTGCAATCACAGTAAGGAAATTAGAGAGGTTCTGCATGTCAGCACGTCGAAGATTGGATCAGACTGCCCTGTGGTGGCGGTGACAGTGGCGATGGGGTTGGGAGGAGGAGGAGGAGGACGGTGGGGGGAGTTTAGACAGGGGAGATTGTCTGCACCGGGCTAGACAGCGTCCTGATTTATGGCTGCAGTGTACACCTCTCCCATTCCCCTCAATGTCACCCGTTAGCCTGCGTCTGATAACACCGTCGGCGGCTAATGCGAGAGGAGCAGCCGTGAAACCCAGAGGGGCTCCGGGCCTGTGTATCAGCAGAGTGAAGCTGCCATTGAGTGTGACTGTGAGATCGATACTTAAACATTTTCAGATTTAGGCTTCTAGCTGTGTTGATAGTCCTCGACTTGGCAGATGCAGTCGAGCTCCGGGTCATACCCGGCCTCCGGCTTCACCAGGTTGGGAGTTGCAATTTCCCTCATGTAATCGGAGATGGGTTTCTATAGCAGGAGTGTAACGGGCTGATGTCGGGGTCGTGGCGTGTCACGAACCGTTTCAGTCAACACAGCAGAAGCTCAGACTCTATTCAGGTTCGGCTCACAGTGAATGACACACTGACACAGACACACAACTCTGCAGCTTGTCCAAACACTGCTCTTGTTGAACTGGATTTCATTCAAAATGAAATCATCTACAAAATTATGGATGTTTATGGTGTCAAAAGAGAAGCCCTGGAGCACACGCTGTCAATTAACATACTGTAAAATTCATACAAGAATTTGGGATTACAAGAACACTACAAGAATGTGGATGAACTGATAAATGCACCTGTGTAACAGAGATAAAGCTCTTGACGATTAATGCCCTAATTAATCAAAGTAGGTTTCAGGCAAATTGGTTCAAAGCTGCAGATAAAGAATGTGGAAAACAATGGCAATGGAGTGCGATAAGGGCCTTTTCCTGCAGTTTGACAATATCTGGGATAATTTATACTCACAGACAAATTGATCAAAAAACTTCTTCACACTAATAAGAATTGTAATAAGTGGACATGGCACGACACCACTTGTTATGTCCGATATGATACCAATATTGCAAATTAGGATATCTGCTGATATGATACAAATCTGATACAGCCCCGTCGTTTACACAGAAAACAGAAAATAATGCTTTAAACATTTCTGAATGACTGAGATTATTCTGTAATGCTTAAGATAATATCTGACTAAACTCCTGTTCTCCTAACTAAAACAATGTAATAATTACACACCCATATGTATATGCTAAATTATTTATCATTAAAATAACATCTCAAAAAAAAAATTGTTTAAACACAGTTGTGTAATTTTGTGATGGCTCCTAATCCTGCGGCGCTAAACGAACAGGAACACAAAGATTATGAGCAAGAGCTGGTGTTGTTAAGGAAACTAAACTGTATAATCGCATGATTTACTTTTGGGGTTGCAGTATGTTGCGTTGTTGTTCTGCTCATTATCATATCAATATGTAGAAATTAGCGTTAATGTCGAACAATAAACCAACTTTACCGCAGTGCCACTTCCGATGCATAACCATTTGAGCGTGCGTATTTACAGATCAGCTCCAGAGATCGGCCCAATGCCACCGATACCCCATTGAGCTATTTTAGTCGTTATCGGACAGATATCCTGCCCACATATCGGGTAAATCTCAGTTTTGCTGGTCAGGACATCTCTTTTAACCTCACTTTGGGTCAGGGTTTAATTATGTTATGTTGACTGAAAGTGGTTCACCACTCAAAAACATGACGCAAGAGGGTGATCTTGTAGTCCAGAATTGACCAGTGATGAAACACGACGGGTAACACAAAATGTGTATGTGAGCTGTAATTTCTATAACTACAAGATCATGTTTGAACGCCATATATTTTTTTGATTAAATCAGAGAATCGGAAAGCTTGACCACTAGACACCTGCTCTATTGCAAGAGGCCAGAAAAAGAATTAGTAGCGCAATTGAACACACTGCTTTTGTGCTGAAGAAGATCTTGTATAATGAAATCTGATAGCTTGTCTGGCCAGACTTGAGATAGCGCTCTTGCTTTATGGAGGCAGGTTTAATTTTATAACACTGATGATTTGCCTCTTTTATCATATCTCGGCGAACGGATGGCGTGGGATATTAAAACCAGTGGTTGGGTGGGTCAGAGATTCAGATGCACTAAATGCTCTTTTCTATTGGCCTATGTGAACCCCGGCACAATGTATTATCTTACCTTGGCTGGGACATGCTCCAGCCAGACCCATCTTAGAGATTGGATGCCGTTCTCAGCTGCGTGTGACACCCATGTGTATCTATCACTCGGAGCATAATCACATTGATGCACGCTGTGTTTCCTCATGGGCATCGCTTTGCAACATAAAAAAACAAGTCTGTGCAAAGGCCAGATTGCCTTCTGATCCCATTTTCTGCATGTGTATGTTTATGCTTAGTGTGTGTCTCTTTCTGTGTGTTTGTGTGTGTGTGTGCATGCATGCTTTTGCTTGGATGTGTTTGCTGCTTAACATTGCTTGGGGTCTACAGCAAGGAAATAGCGTTAGTGGCTTGACAGATAACAAAGAGCCTTGCCACAAGGCATGGGAGAAACAAATGCATCTTGGGAATTGATGCCAAAGCCCCCACCTTCTCCTTGCATCCCACAATTTATCCTGCCGTGTCCCACAATCATTATCAGAATTCATCAGCGCAGCACGACAAGGAGCGTCTGGAAAAAGACAATGCAAACCGGTTTATTCTCCCGTGTTCGATTTGCACAAAGAGCAGAAATGGGGGAAAAAAAAAAAACCAGGCTCACAGAGGGAATCAGTCTCGTCCCATTTAAAGGTATGCATGACATGAGTGATCCAACCCTTCAAACTTCCACAGTTTCCGATTTTCTTGCACAGAATTATGGATTAAGAGATATAGGTATAAGAGAGTGAGAAAGACCACACGTCCCTGACTATGAAGGGTTTGAAAAACACTTTAACACACTTAAAAGTTAGTTGCTAGTTCTCACTGATTGATTGTGAGTAGCAACATTCATAACATTTTGCTGGTTCATGGGGCGAGAAGCACACAACTGAGGAATGCTATAATCTTTACCTGCCAGGAAAACCAAACTCCAGATGACTTCATCTCTGTCAAGGTGAAGCAGTTAGTGTACCTACCGAGAGCTACCGTGTAGCTACCGAGAAACGCTAAGAAAAATCAAAACACTTGAAATTGACCAAGGACACACACAGTGAGTGTAGCTTAGTCTCATCCCTTTGTAGCTGTGTCTGACTTGAGCATTCAGTCCTTCAAACTTCCATATTCTACATTTTCTTGCATAGTCACGAACTAAAAAGTGTATGAGAAAGAGAAAGACCAAGCATTCCTGATTAAGAGACTTGTTTGAAAACCGTGCATAAAACAGATTTATGAGCTAGCTATTATTCAATGATTGTGAGTGACAACGATCGTAACATTTTTCCTCCCGGTTTATGGGTTTACAGACTAGTGAGCGAGAACCATACAACTGAGGAATGTGTCAATCTTTACCTTCCAGAAGACTGGCCTCCAGATGACTTCATTTCTGCTGAAAGTTGAAAGGCTGAAATAGTCAGTGTCTTGCTTCAGTTGTTGCTGACTTTAATTTAATTAAACCAAGAAAAACTGGCACTGACCAAAGATACAAATCACGAGTCTCTGAGTGAAGCTCAGTCTCATCCCCTTTAGAGTGAAAGTAAGTGATTGTCATTGTGAACACACCACAGCATAGCACACAGTGCACCAAAACGAAATGTGACCTCTGCATTTGACCCATTTGTGAAGGAACAAGGGCAGTGCCCGGGGAGCAGTGCTTGGGGATGGTACCTTCCTCACGAGTGCCTCAGTGGTAGCTTTACCAGTCTAGGATTCGAACTGACGACCTTCTGATCACGGGGCGAACGCCCAACTGTTATGTCACCAACTGCCCCTGGTTTATATGTCATCCAACCCTTCAAACTTCCACATTGTAGATTTTCTTGCTTAGCGTCATGAACTCAAAAGTGTATGAGCAGAAGATTAGAGACCAAGTTTCCTTGATTATGAAGAGTCTAAAAATTGTGTATTGAACAGCTTTATGAGGTAGGCTGCTAGCTATTACTGATTGATTCTGAGTAGCTAAGTTCGTTACAGTTTTTCTCCTAGTTTATGGGTTAACAGACTAGTGAGTGAGGAATGTGTAATTCTTTACCTGCCAGAAGATGACTTCTGATGCCTCAAAAGCTTCAGATGACTTTTTGTCAGGTTTCTTGCTTCAGGTGCTGCTGAGAAAAGCAAAAACTCCAGTAACTGAACAAAGACACAAAATATCAGGTTCAGAGCAAACATAGGTATGTGTGACATGAATAACCACCCTGCACAGTTTAAGATTCTGGATTTCCTCACTCAGGACCATGGACTAAAAAACTATGTATAATGACTCCAAAGTGGCACCAATCGCATCCACAGTGGGTTATTTACACCCAAACTGAACAATGCAGGAGACAAAGCCAGAAATCTAGACAATTACTGTTATCCAAGCTTAGATCGTTGGCAGAGTTGGAATGAGGCCATGTAGTGTACCGCTGAGGCCAATTAATCCTGGCTAATATTAGGCTCAAATTGTGAAAAAAAACTTGCGAGGTTAATAGCTTTTTAGTTACTCAGCTAATTATCAGCGTATAACCTCCTTAGAGCGCTACAGTTCTCGGGCCCGAGGTACGGTTTAAAAAAAGGACTCTAATTATGTCAACACACTGGGTTTTTTTTGGCACTGAGTGTGAAGCTGGAAAGAGGACAGATTCTGATCATTTTCAGTAGTATTTCATCGCTCTACCTGATTTTCGCTCATTATTTTTTTTTAATGTCACCTTCCTCCCTCCCCAACAAGCCTGCACCAAAAAAGAAACCAATTACCTGTTTAAAAAAAGGACAAAGGTGCAAGTGTGATGACTTTGTTGGTCCTGGCACAGTTGGGCTGCCGCTGACAGGAAGCTCCGGAGGCAAATTCAGAGTTCTGTGCTGTTTTCTACTGTCCTGGCACACAGTCGCACTTTGTCTTTTCCCCCCCATCTGATGGCTCTTTCCTTTTCCTTCGTCTGTATAGTGGGGCACGTTGGCCACGGCTCTCTGCAAATGACACAATTATTCGCAGTAATGAACTAGTGGCTAGAGATCAGTTTTAGATCACTGCTCATTCTGGCCATCTAATTAAAATTGCAATGCTTAATGGCTTTAATTAAATCAAAGTTTCCCCGCCAAATTTATCAAGGGGAGAACAAAAAAACACCGCGTCTGATGAGGGTTGTCTGTCGAAGCCCGTCTTGTCTGTGCAGTAACTTTTGAAACGGGCAGAAGACAAAAGACTGTGGCCCGCTTCTAAAGGTCCTCTGATTAACAGATACAGTAATTGCCCGCAAGGCCCAGGAGTATTAATTAAAACGTCTCGCACTGAAGTAAAAGTTTTAACGAAATATGCACACCTTGGATCACATTTTTCATAATGACTGAGATCAGTGGAAAAATCCAGCCAGTTCCTCAACAAAAGTCCCTGATTAAAACACCTTTCAATGATTTATTACAACTTTATATGCACAAAATGCATCTTTCACTACCCTGTGGTGAGGCACTCTTGAGATCCAGGCCTGAAGGAACGCAGTACAGCCAATGGAACATTTTGCCTGCTGCACTATGTCTGATTATGAAACCTGAAAGCGTTTGATAATTAGCTGATAATATGAATTTTGTGTTAGAGCAATGCTTTGTTCCTGCAATTTCCCTTAATCTCCTACATCCTGCGTGTCCCATATTGGAAGGATAGAAAGACTGTTAAAAAATGTTGCTCTTTTTTTTGCAATCATACAAGTTGCATGTTCAGTGAAGTAGCCTTGATAATGTGCATAGTAAACATATTTTTGGCCAATCGTACCAGATTATTAGGGGGTTTGAAAAACATGCATTTAACAGGTTTATCAAGTTAGCCGTCAGCTATTATTGAAAGTGAAAGTGAGTGATTATTTGTCATTGTGAACACACCACAGCACACAGTGCACCACAACGCAATGTGTCCTCTGCGTCTGACCCATTCGTGAACGAGCAGTGGACAGCTGACACTGGCAGCAGCTGAAGAGCAGTCCTTGGGGACAATACCTTGCTCATGAATACCTTGGTCCGGGATTCAAATGCAACCTTCCAACCACGGGCGTACACTCTATACATTATCCTACCAACTGCACCTGATTATGAATAGCAAAACTGACTACAAAAACTAATTTTTGTTCCTGGTTTATGGGGTTACAGATTAGTGACCAAGAACCTTACACCAGGATTTTTTCACATCGATACCTGCCACAAGACCGACCTCTAGATGACTGTCTCTGTTAGGCTGAAACAGTCAATGTCTTGCTTCAGGTGCTGTTCCAGTTGCTCGTGGCAGTTGACAGCGTAACGGTTAGGACGTTCACCCTGTGATCGGAAGGTCGCCAGTTCGAAAGGTATCACTGAGGTACTCATGAACAAAGTACCGTCTCCAAGCACTGCTCCCCGGGTGCTGCCTTTGACAGCTGCCCACTGCACTCCACTGTGTGCTGTGGTGTGTTCACAATGACAAATCCCTCATTTTCACTTTCAAGTTAAACACTAAGAGAAACCGGAAGATATCTGTCATAGAGCAAAGACCAAAACGACAAGAGAGGCGGGAAAAAGTCACGGGGCACTGTGAGCCTGAAACACTACACTGATAAATTAGTTCATATAAAAGCTTTAATGCAACCCACAGCCCACATGTATTATAGAATTCATTTTGCTTATGTATAGTCTAATACAGTACTTCAACAGGTACAACAGGTCAGGCTTTAATTTCCCATGGACATGAAGTCATGACCCAATTTTAGATTTCAAACCAACTCATTTATTCCTCCAAAAGAGGGCACGTGTAATCTCATCATGCCCTTTTGAGAGTCTAGCAAAATCAAAGTCAGGCATCAGTTGGGGAAACACATCTTAACTTCAATATCCACCTCCACTGTTGTGTTCGTATAGAAACAACACAATAATATCATATAGTATGTCTCTGATCAGAATAACACACATTAGAATGTTTTCGTTTCTGCTATTAAACACTTTTATTTTATTAAACATTGTAATTACATCTATTACATGTAATTACGTGTGTTCCATCACTCATTTAGATACTTTCTTCCAGCACCAAATCCATTGTTATCCATGTCAACTCACCTTTTGTATCAAGTGCATATAGGACTCAAAAAGATGTTTCACTATTTACTCACTATTCGTTCACTAATGGCCTTAAGCAGATACTCTTAACCCTACATTTCCTAACCCTAACCGTAACCCTGCCACAGTAATCCTGGACCAATATGGGTTTAGGGGTCTTGCTCAGGGGCCCCAGCGTAACTGTAAATCTATGACCTCTTGGGGGTCCATCTTTTTGCAGTAGTTTAACAGTAGGGAGGTTACTTTTAAAATGCTGTGTCTTTAAAGTAACTTTTTTCTTTTACAAATTGCAATGAAGCCACTAGAAAAGAACAAATATCTTTGTCTCTTTACAAAGACAGCTTTTTTCAACTACACTGTGTTCCTGATTGGTGTGGAATTGGTGTGGAATTGGCTTATGATAGACTCAGACTCTTGCTTGCAGCTCTTGTGTGAGGATGGAGTCCATCTTAGCAAAGATTGAAGCAAGACTTTGTGGCCAGATGTCTGGATGTAGTTAGCCACTTTATCTCTAGCTTGTAGTGTAGCTAACAACTAAATTAAAACAGTGGCTTGGCTCTTACTTGCAGCTTGAAAAGTCACCATTTAAAAATAGCACTCCCAACACTAATTTAAGATGGTAGCATAATGCTTAGGGAGTTGACCCTGTGATTGGAGGGTCACCGGTTGAAGTCCCGGATGGGTAAAGGTGCCACCGTCGACAAGCACTGCCAAAAGCTGCCCACTGTGCCTTCATGGATGGGACAAATGTAAAGGTTTTTGTTGTAGTGCACTGTGTGCTGTGCTGTGTTCACAAAGACAAATAATCACTCACTTAAAATTCTCTTAATCACAACGAGTTTGAACATGTACAAGCCTCCCTTCCAAACCAACATCTAACCTGACAATGAGGCATGACAAGATGTAGAACAGATTTCTAGTACCACTAAGCAACCCACCCACAAATATTCCACAATTCAATTTTTGGTAATGCCCCACCAGGTGAGAAACACTGATCACGGTGTGAATATATATGTATACAAAGGCATTAATAAACTGTTGCTATGTGAGCTTGGTGGCAGCTGGCCACATGAACAGAATGTTGAGATCTTCCCCAGATTGCAGCAGCCTGCCTGCATATGCCCACGGACACATAACAAGACCAGTCTCTCCTACGCAAAGTGCTGCCACCAGTCTGCTTTGAAGGCCTGGTCCTGACCCGCAGATCAAACCCCCCAAGATACAAACACAAACCGAGTTTCTCAGCCTACGCATGGACGATTTGTTTAACACAACAATTAGAATGTCACAGAGTCCATCCTTCAGAGACGTTATGGACACCAAGGACCGAGAATCTCATTAGAGGCGTGAAACAGTCTCTGGCACACATTATGGGGCTGAAATTCCAACCCGTTAAATCTGGGTCAGTCAGATGGACTCTCTTGTGTTTATAATGATGTCATAGTCTGGACTCAGTTCCTTACTGACCATCCATGTGTATAAACACACATGCATCACAAGTTCCCATTTAGTGACAGATTGAATATACAGTGCTGGACCTCAACTCAAACGCAAGTCTGGTGTATGAGGCGGAGCTGACCATCATCCCCATACAATGTTGGGTAGATCTATATCTGGGTCTTTCTGTTTCATCTTATTTACAGCTTACTCCAGCTCAGCTGCCGACGCTAAAACCCAATCCACACAGTGGCACGAAGCCGTCGACAACTTCAGAGCGCCATCGGAGCTGGAAAGCGACCTCATTTTGACGTGCCATTTCTTTCAATGAACAAAACCCATTACTTTGTGACATCTCTTTTTCCATCAGGGGGTCTATAGGGAAGGGCATGCTGAAAGAGAAGGATGGCGGGGCGGGAGGCTGAGAGGGAAATCCAAAAAATCAATACGGTGGTTTTGCTTAATCAGTTTGAGAGGAATTCTACATAAGCTAGTGACTCGACTCAAATGTCAAAGGCAATCCACTAGTAGTCTGAAAGTCTTTTTTCGTTTTCAACCAGACACACCAAAGAAGCATATGATAAAGCAAGGTTATTATTATTTAAACGACTTAATCAGCTTTCAGGGCACATGTCTGGAATTTTGGGTATCAGTATTGTTTAAGACAGTGCCAAAGAACAAAATGAGAAGCTAGAACTCACATAACATAACTATAACTTTTTACACAGAAAATGCAAAGGAGAAAAGATAAAAGTATTCCAAAAATGGTAGATACTCATGTCTGGTCACGATTCTTTCAGAAAATCATATTCCGTAGCAAGAGCAGGAGAAAGAAAGAGGGAAATTGGAAGGGAGATGTCAGACGTTAAATGTTAAATGAATACAGTAAGGAGGATGAGATGGTTTTCTTATGATACCAAGTTTTCCCCTGGACCCTACTCAGGGTAGTCTCGGTGAGTCATTTGCCCGGCAAAGCCATTCATCAGAGCCCGCTGTTGTTACGACATCTACACGTTTCGCCCATAAGACGACAGGTCCGTCGTGCACTTTTATAATTAGACTGATGCCCTGCGGCAAGCCAGGACGTGAGCGAGGGCAGATTTACTGCCGACTCCAGCCCGGGCTTTTAGTGCCTCCTCTGCACCATAAGCAAGCACGATGGGGAGATAAATAACCCTGCATATCAGGACTGGGATTTAATCACTCCTGCTGTCAGGTGCCACATCCGCACTTCATGCACCCCAGCAATGCCAGTGAACGAAGACTGGCATGTGCGGCAACGTGAGCTACAATTCTCTTACACAGGGGGGATAAAAGTTATCTTTATCTTTTATCTCCTGCCCCACCCCTACATTTCAGACAGCCTTGATTCCAAAAAACCACGTCAGTATAGCTGAGGCAGATATCTCGGTATGTGTGATAAGTTAAGGGCTTTTTTTTTTCACAAGAGGGGCACTTTTGGCACTACCGCCCCTACCGTAGGTGTTTGAGATCCAACAAAGGTCGTGTGACATGCCACGTTGGTGAGCCAACCCTTCAGCCACCCCGGGGGCAATGCTCCTGCTCCTGTGATGCATAGTTGGAATGCCAGTTCAAAGCCCATTCTATATATAAATGCTCTTAAAAGGGGCGTTTGGCTGTGCTGAGCGCCAATGTAATTCTGTCAATATCTCAAGTGCATCTTGGATCATTATTGGAGCAGGACGAGTATCAATTGTAATCGCTTTAACCATTAGTGCGCATGAATCTTCCGACAGATTAATGCAGACAAATGGAGACGCCCTGACATTCGCATTTCTCATTCTAACCCGATTAGCGTTCTTCTCCGCCTCAGCGAACCGCAAGGAAGGTCCATTTGCAGTAGCACAAGTCACTGGATTTTTCCTTCCCTCTTCCCCTCCTCCTCCTCCTCCCCCTCCCAGCCACGTTCCTGCCATCCTGACACTTTGCCATCAAACCCCACTGCTGCCCTTCAAAGTGGAATGGAAGCGTGAGGGAACATATTTGCCATTTCTTTACCCCTCCCTTCCCTCTCTCCCTCCGTTCCCTCGCTTGCTCCATGGTTCCACTTCCTTGTGCTCTCGTGTCCTTCCCGTTGCCCCCAAATCCATTTGTCTAATAGATCTGGGCTCAGATGCAGCGCTTATCTCCCCCCCACTATGGATGAGCAACACGGTTCGGGGCGTGACCGGCCTGCCACACCTACCCATGATGCTGCTTCTTTGGGGGAGCAGAGGAGGGACAGAGGGAGGTCTGATTTATGGATCCCAGCGGACGGGCCGCGTAACCCTTTCAAAGCGCTCCATTAATTAAGCCGCAGGATCTGGGCTTTCCGTTTGATTACCGAGCTGGAGCCTTCAGACAAAAGGAGGGAGGGAAACATGGAGGGGGAGGGAAGGAGGGAAGGAAGAAAGACAGCAAGCGATGGGGTCGGTTAATTAATCGAAACCGATGTTCAGAACCTAATGTCTTAATCTTGCCCATGACGGTAATTTTGATTATTTTTACAATTCTGTTAATCCCTTAAAAAACAATATTGCCCAGTGCTAGTGAGCGGCTCACAGAACCCTCCTCCTTTACAATGACCTGCGTTCTTTAAGGTGGCCAGCTGAGGTTGGAAGCTGACGCTCCTCTGCCCTAATGAGGACGGCGCAGTAGCCACAGGGCCGCCTGAATAAAACATACACAGCACAAGGGACGCAGGCCGGATCCGTCAGGATCTGAGCAGCTTCGCCCCGCCAGACCCCGGGACGCTTTCCTTTGAGATGGCATGTAATTTTCCACATGAAAGGAGCGTAGATATAGATATTCCCTCGGCCACATGGTCGCTGCTCGGCTCTAGGACCCCTTCGTGAGTGATCGGGGGGGGCGATAAAGGGAAGAGGGTGAAAGGGAAAATGTGGATTGTGTGTCATGTTGCTCTAGAACGGGAATGATTTAGGAGCAATAAAATGGTGCTAAACACAGGTTTTCTTGGAGGGTGAAGAACAGTATTGGGGAAGCTACCTTTAAATGGAAGGTTTTCAAGCTACAGGCTAATTTGTTTAAAATAGCCAAGCTACGGCCAAGTAGTTAACAATATATATAGTAGCTAACTACATTCAAGCATCCATCTACACCCAAGGTGGACTCCATCCTCCGACTCCATCTCGCAGTTGCACACTGTGATGAAAGAGCATGCGCTGCATGGGCACTGCCACATCTACTGGCTAAAGTAGTTAAGTTAGTAGCATCACTACTTATAGTTAGCTACTCCCCAACACTGAGGAAGATTTCTGTTCCAATTGTGGTCAGGAGGTCAGAATAATGTGGAGGAACGAGATAAAGGCGGAGGTGGAGTTGGTGTGTGCATAGTGCGTGACGTCCTCCAGCCCTTCCCTGCCGCTGACATCACCCTCTTCCCTCGTAGCCCTGCAGCCTCGGTGGCGCCACACAGCCAGCACGCTGCAACGTCTGCTCGTCTCTGTATTCATTCTATGTTCCCTGAAGCAGATTTCCTCCATGGAAACGAATGCTCACGTTGGCGCCTGGCTAAACCACTGAAGTGAGACGTTTACGCCAGCACTGCGTTTTTTCCCCCGCTAAACTCTAATTAGTCCATTTCCATCAGTTTGGCATGGGATGAAAACAGATGGTTCCGATGACAAAGTTAATGTGGATTTAACTAATCCTGCTTCCTCGAGCAGCGGGCCAATTAAAAGACAACTACGTTGACAATGAGACGGAGGGAATGGGGAATGGCGGGGGGCGGGGAGAAAGAAAGCAGAAAACAAATGAGCGACAGATACGTTTAATTGAGCCGATATATGAGGCGAAAGTAAATTGCAAAGCTGGAAGGGGGAAGAAAAGGTGGTGTGAACAGAGTGAGAGAGAGAGAGAGAGAGAGAGAGAGCGCAAGAGAGAGAGGGTGTGAGGGAGGGAGAGAGCGCGAGAGAGAGAGGGTGTGAGGGAGGGAGAGAGCGCGAGAGAGTGTGTGAGGGAGGGAGAGAGAGAGACAGAGAGGGAGTGAGCGAGAGAGAGAGAAAGGGGAGGAGAGACAGAGAGGGAAGAGAAAGAGATAAAAAGAGGTAGAGAGGGATAAACAGAGAATGCAAAAGAGTCAGATGCATAGAGGGACAGAACACAAGGGGGAAAGAGTGAAAAAGTAGCAAAGAGAGCAAGAGGTATCATGAGTGTTTGTGAGCACAAAAGAGACAGAGAGAGAGAGAGAGAGAGAGAGTGCACAAAATAGGGATGGATATAATGAGAGAGAGAGCAAAAGAGGTAAAGAGGTAAATACATAGAGAGAATACAAAAGATATATACAAGTGCTCAGCATCTCTGGGAACTCTACTGTTGGAAAACCATTTCAGGTGACTACTTCATGAAGCTCACCGAGAGAATCTCAAGAATGTGCACAGCAGTGATCAAAGCAAAGGGTGGTTCTTTGCAAGAATTTAAGATATAAAACATGTTTTGGGTGATTTCACACTTTTTGTTTACTACATAATTCCATATGTGTTCATTCATAGTGCCTTCAGTGAGAATCTACAATGTAAATAATGATAATTAAGAATAAAACATTGAATGAGAAGGTGTGTCCAAACTTTTGACTTTTGAAAGAGCAAAAGAGGTAGGGAGGGAGAAAGAAAAGGACAGAGAGAGCAAAATAGGGAGAGAGAGACAGGTAAAGAGTGTAATATAGATAGAGGAATAACACAAAAGAAGTAGAGAAAAGGAAAGCACAAAAGAAACGACGAGAGAAAGTGTAACATAGAGCAAAAGAGAGGTAAGTGCAAGAGAGAGAGGTTGGGTTAGAGCATAATAGAAAAAGAGAGAAAGAAAGTGCAGAAGAGGTATAGAGAGTGGGTGTGTGAGCAAGAGAAAGAGCGAGAGAGAGAGGTAAATACATAAGACAGAAAGATAGAGAGAATACAAAAGACGTTTAAAGTGAGAGGGATGGCAAAAGAAATAGACAGAACGTGTAAGAGATGTACGTAAGTAAGAGATAGCAAAAGTGTTGGAGAAAGAGCTGAAGAGAGTATGAAAGACAGCGAGAGTGACATCAGACCTCAGCACCTGCTGGTGAGAAATTCTTATTTAACGTGTATTTTCAGAGCCGGAGAGCAAACTGACCTTTGAGCGTGAAGCAAAGCGAATAGAGTTCATCTCTGGCTGTGAAGAAAACTGACGTTCCTCACCTAAATTAAAGGACAAGTCGCTGCAGTTTTCTCGGCCTCCTGCAGTTTAATCTGCATCAGAAGACAAAAGTCACTGAGCTGCATCATGCAAATGAATAACGGACGAGCCAGGTGGGACGGGATGAAGCTGGCAGCTCTCTCACCAGTGGCTTTACATAAACAATGCATGCATTAAACCAAAGTGACACAAGCAGGATCCAAACCTCAAGCTCATCCTGACCTGCACCTAAAAGAGAAATGCAACAAACTCTAAAGCCCAGTTTGGGATTTGACATATACACTATATGGACAAAAGTATTGGGACACTTAACCGTCTCACAAACAGGAACTTCAATGACAAATACACAGGCCAGTCGGTAGTGTAACGGTTAGGATGTTCACCCCATGATCACAATGTCTCTGGTTCAAATCCCAGACTGGTAAAGGTACCATTGAGATGCTGTCCCTAACCACTGCTACTTGGGTCAAATGCAAAGGTCACATTTTGTTGTGGTATGTTCACAAATCTTACAAAAATTGTAGGCTTTTGGCAAACAGGTGCCATTAATGTTTGGCAACGCTGCCGCAAATTTGCACCAAGCTCATATTTTCATGTGCAAATTAGGTTTGTGGCAAACTTGTGGTGGACTTGTGGCAAACTTGTGGTGGACTTGTGGCAAACTTGTGGTGGACTTGTGGCAAACTTGTGGTGGATTTGTGGCAAACTTGCGGTGAATGTCTAGCAAATTTTGTGGAGAACAAAAGCTCACTACAAGTTTGTGAATGTTGCCAGAAAATAGCCACAAGTTTGCCACTAGTGGCTAACAATGGCAAACTTGTAGCAACATTTTCTGGCAAACTCCACTGTTCACCACAAATAAACCACAAGTTTGCCGCAAATATTTTTTTTTTGTAAGAGTAGAGTGAAACATAGACTGTAATATGGAGTTGGGCCCCACTTTGCAGCTATAACAGCCTCCACTCTTCTTGGAAGGCTTTCCTCAAGATTTTGCAGTGTACTGTAGCCTGTAGCCACTGCCATATTTACCAGGCATATTGAGTGTTGCGCTTGTGTCCAATGAAGATGAAGTTTTACTTATCTATCATGCTTATCAGTCGGATGACCTCACAGTCATCTGACCTTGTTGCCACCATGGTGAGTACCAAATCCGCTTCAGTCTGACAGCTGGATGCTCTAGCTAACGTTCAATTAGGTTACCTATCGATGTTATGGACATTTCTCATTTTGATGAGAACTTGATACAACAAAAAGATTGCTATTATTAGATGCGATCCGTATGGAGTCCCTCCAGACATTTTCCAGCAACACGTATCCGCTGACACACGACCTGACTTTTCCTTCTACGACATTTACATCTACCTAGTACATAACCCACCATCATATAAAACATGGCATCTCAAGAAGAAAAAAATCGTTTTGCTTAAAAGAAAGTCGCGTTCTTTTGATCAACTTTGTGTAAACAGTGGCTAGTGTTACCTAGCTGTTGTTAGTGCAGCAACGGGGTAGGTAAGTTAAATCATCTGTGAAGTTGTAGAGCAGGGTTAGGTGGGTAAACTGAGGGATGAGCGATGTAAGAGTGATGTGAAGGCTGTTTAGTCTTGAGTAAACTATTTTTGGAATTACAAGAGGTGGGTAAACTAGCTTCCATTCGAATAAGCTCCTTAGTTGTTTACACATATCAAACTTATGTGCTGGTGTCTGTAAACACTTTACACATCAAGATTTTATTTTAAGTGTGTCATTTTGTTTATAGTATTAATAGTTTTACTTAATCTTTATATAAGGACAGTAACTTCCTTTACAGCCATTGATATGCACATTTATTGATAACCAAGTTGTTGAAATTCAGTGAATTGTTGGATCTCATTGATAGACAGGCTACAGCTAAGCAGCTTATTATTAGAAGCTGTGTCTAACGTGGACAGACAGACAGACAGACAGACAGACAGACAGACAGACAGATAGATAGATAGATAGATAGACAGACAGACAGACAGATAGATAGATAGATTGATACTTCATTTACATATGGACACAGGCGCAGTACTCAATATGCTCGGTACTCAATATATCCGCAGCTACAGTGTGGACATGTGACGTCAGCTGCAAAGCATGAACATATGCAATATGTTTTGAAATATGTCTGATACATATTGCTTTTGGCAAGCCTGTAAAGTTAGATTGTGTTGCATGTCTGATAATTGTTCAACCAAAATTTCAATGAATGATTAAGAAGTTCAAAAATGTAATGTGATTTTGATGGCAATTTTGTAGTAGAGTGCGTCCCTCACAAAAACTAAATGTTTGCGGCAGGTTTATGGCAAACTTGTTAATTTGTGAGAATACGTGGCCACAGTGACTTGCCAAACCAATTTGCCAGTAAAGGAACACTTTTAATGAACTTTTGGTAACAAATTTGCCAGGTGCATAAGTCATCTGCAAGTTTGCCACAAAGCTAATTTGCATGTGAAAATATGACCTTGCTGCAAATTTGCAGCAACATTGACAAAGGTTAACGGCAACTGTTTGCCAGAAGCCTAACATTTTTGTAAGGGATCTGTACAAAAAATAAAATCAACTTTTTTTCTTGACCGTTTTAATAGTGTGATTTTACAGATTTACAGAAAGATCTGGGCGAGTTTGTATGGGTGTGGATCTGTATAGGAAATCAAAATGCAAAGCTGAAAAACATTTTTCTGTGTATGAATGATTCTTGAACTTCAAAAGCACCCTTACATGGGAGTAATGGATGTTATGTCAGACATTCTTAACTTGTAGATGAGTCATGGAAAATAAGAGCCGAGTGAGTTTTTTTCTTTTGTATCAAACTGCAGAAAAAGTTTGGAGCGTGACGTATTTGATTTAAGTTGCCTTACTTACGTACCATTGCGCGTTCTGTCACGCATGTACACACTTTACGAAGACAATGCAGAAACGATGTGTCATGCAGAGCTAGTGCTGGAGAACATAACACTGTGAATTAATAACCAGGGAAATGCATTGCAAACATTTTCAGATTCACTCCGCCTCATTACAGCAATAAAAATATTTACCCAATCAAGAGGCCTTTCTGAGCGCGCCGTTTGCCGTGAAGACTCTTGATCATCCTAGAAAAGTGGTCATGTGACCTGGAGAGCTCTTCATATGAAAAGCGTTGCTCTTCTCCATCTCTCGCAGCTTATCAGGACTAAATGTCAACCTGCGTACAGACAACCCAATGCAACACAAATATATAAAGCTGAACTGAACAAACGTGACAATCTGCACGTTCCTCCTCTGTTTTGGACAAACCTAATGAACCTTTAACTGACTCGTCTCAAAGTCCTCAAACTGGAGAGGAGATCTGTTGTTTTGGTCCATCTTCAGCGCTGTTTGCATATGGCGCCAGAAAAAAGAAACGAGGCCGAAGTCCTTGAGGTTGTTATGCAAAAAATGACTGCCTACAACACTTACTCCTAGGGAATGTTCTCAAGAGGTGTGATGAGATGGAATGAGCGCAGGAAGATGAACACATGCGCGGCGTGTCTCGATGATCAATCGCTCAAATTAAAAACATAATCAGTGGGAGCAGAGAGCGGGATTCGACTTTGGCCCCAGACAAGGACCAGCGCAATGAGTTTTGGGAAGGAGGGAGAGAGACAGAGGGAGGGTGGGAGAAAGGGAAGGAGAAGAACAAAGAATGAGTAGGAGGGAGAGAGATGGATTGAGAGAGCAAGGAACAGACTGAGGGAGGAGAGAGATGGAGGGAGAGAGAAAGAGTGAAAGAAAGAGAAGGAGTAAGGGGAGAGAAAGAAAGGGAGAAGGAGGGGTAGAGGGAGGGAGGGTGGGACAGTGGGGAAAAAAAAAAAGAAAGAGGTAGAGAGGGAGGGAGGGAAAGAAGAAGGGAGGGGGAAAGGTGGGAGGGAGAGGGAGAGAGGAAGGGAGAAACAGAGGGAGAAGAACAAAGAATGAGGAAGAGGGAGCGAAAGATGGATGGAGAAAGTGAGAGACATGGATTGAAGGAGGAGAGAGAGATGGAGGGAGGGGAGAAAGATGAAGTGAGCGAGAAAGAGTGGAAGAAAGAGAAGGAGGGGGAGAGAGAGAGAGATATATATAAGAGTGAATAAGAAAGAGGAAAAAAAGGGGTTGAAAGCTGGTAAAAGGGGGTAAAAAATTCCAAGATTAGAGTCGTACATTTATGAAAAAGGAACATCAGACATATCTGAGAATATATTTTTTTGTCTCATAAATTTGCCACTGTAATCTCAGAGAATATCTGAAAGTGAGTGATCCGAAAGTGACATTTGTCATTGTGAACACACCACAGCACAGCACACAGTGCACCACAAAGAAATGTGACCTCTGCATTCGACCCATCCGTGAAGGAGCAGCGGGCAGCTAACAAGGGCAGCGCCCGGGGAGCAGTACTTGGGGATGATACCTTGCTCATGAGTACCTCAGTGGTACCTTTCCCGGTCCCTGGATTCAAACTGGTGACCTTCCGATCACAAACACCTTAACCGTTACGCTATCAACTGCCACTGACTTTTTCTTCTCATAAATCTATGACTTTAATCTTAGAATTTCTTCGTATGTTTTCTCGAATTTTACCACCCCACCGTTTTTTCTTTTCAATCTGCAATGGCCCTAACACGCTGTTGTAAGAAAGTAAGTGACTGAATGAGAGTAAAACAGACTGAGGATGTTAGAGTGAATAAGACAGATATCGTGAGAGTGCCATTATTGCCATTTTATAGGAACCAAAACCTCAAAGTTCTAATGACCCCAATTGCTGCATAAATGTTGAATCCATGTCAAATCCCCATCCATCATAGCTCCACCGGAGCGTTCACAGACACGACAAGTTTTTAAACGATGTGAAAACTCCGACTACAACATCCACACCGATCTCCCCCGGAGGCTTTATTCATCAGAGACAAAAGATGGAGCGAACTTCCTGCATTACAAGATGGCTCTCGCTCTCTCTCACCTAATGATTTAATAGACTTTGTTCTCTCAGGAATGAAAAAGGCAATAGGGCTCATTCTGATCCTTGCTTTCTGTTCATTACGGCCTGATTGCATTAGCATTTGAAACGGAAAACACTCGGAGTTCAATCCAACTCGCCTGACAGTCCCGCGTAACGCCGTCCACCATCTACCCGGTGCCAGCATGTGATGGCGCGCCACACAATACCACTTAATAACTCACTGTTGGATGCTTTTGGTCACCAGTTCTCCAAAAACACCTGCGTTCCAAACCAGTCCGTGGACGGAGAACGAGAGAGACAGAAAGAGATGTCGATAATAATATTAATAACAATATCTCATGTCCTCTCCCATCACCTCTGGCCTGTTGCTGTTTCCAGAGAAAGCACACAAATTAACACTTTGCTGTGCTTCTATCGCGAGTCTTGTGGCTTACAAAGAGATAATACTCATGAAGTGCCCTGTTTACCCCTTTGAGCTACTTCACTCAGTAAGGCCTCTTAAATGGACATCTTGTCCTCTTCGTCTAAATCAGATTTTCTAAAGTGGACACATATTCTTGCTATTTTTTAAGTTAAAGTTTGTCTTAGCTATTATATGTTTTCTACTTAAAGCAAAACACTACATTATTATTATTGCAATATGATTTCTTATTTCATTTCCCAAAACGATACTGATTAACTGATTTCTACCAAGAGTAGGCTGACCAGACGTCCACTTTTTAAAACCTAAGTAATGTGTCCTACCGGGATTCTAAAATCAACCGGGATTTCGTTTTACCTCAGTCTCAAACATTCTTACATTGTACTTGCGTTGCGCTAATCTGGGGCTTTCCCAAACTACTTACTTCACCCTTCCCCTACTCACTTCCACACGCTTCTTTTACAGCCTTACTGCATAAATCGAGTGGAAGGGAGTAGTAACAGGGCGAAGAAACAGGGCCTTAGTTCCACATACCCCAACCCAGCCCCCAAGTGTCCTCTTTTTCACCACCTTAATAATGGTCACCCTGACTAAGAGTATCTAGTAAATTCTCTGTCACAATAAGATTCCTAGTTAGATTCTCTACAAATGTTATATTTGTGAGTTAATGATTAACTGACTAAAGTATTTAACTGAAAGTGAGTGATTATTTGTCATCGCGAACACACCACACCACAGGACACAGTGCACCACAACGAAATGTGACCACTGCATTTGACCCCCTCTGTGAAGGAGCAGTGGGCAGCTGACATCGGCAATGCCTAGGGAGCAGAGCTTGGAGATGGTACCTTGCTTATGAGTAACTCAGTGATCCCGTCCTGGGATTCGAATCAGTTAATTTCCGATCACGGGGGCGAACGCGCAAACCATTACTCTACCGACCGCTCCAAAGATTGAGATTAAGTACTATATTCTACCATTATCCCATTGTGATTTTGTTGGTAAATCACCTCCAGCAAATGCAACGGTAGACAGATGGAGATGAGTTTCCGAAACATTAAAGTATGATAGCTCACCCTCATTACCACGATGGATACAAACAAATCAGGTTGGTTACCTGAACGTCTGACTAAGACCCCTCTTGAATGTAGGGATGTTATTCAGTACTTCTACATAACGAGATCTTTGGAAGTTGGTGGACATTCACCGTCAATCCTACAATATTTAGTGGACAGTGTCACTTGCAGTGCCTTGTTGCCTACTGTAGCACTCCGTGTGGTTTACTAATGTATTGCTTTGGCAATTTTAAGACATTAATGCCAATAAAACTCCTTGCTTTCTGGGAAAAATAAAACATTATCAGATGCATAATCATAATTAAAATCACTTTATAATTTGTCTGTTTCACTGCAGTTCTGCGTATAGTTTATGGAAGTAGCACAGCAACAACATATTCAAATCTTACAGCAACTTGTGATGCTCCGATCTTGGAGTGCCTATGTTTAACACACGTAAGATAAGTCCAGCCAGGTGAGAAGACATCCGCAGAGACTGCATTTTTGGACTAATTTCAGTTCTTGTGTAGATGTCCCATGGACATCAGCACTGGACATTCAGAAAAGATATAAAAACTTTTTGGCTCGTCAGCAGATGTATTTCCAATGTGTGACAAAGATCTTTAGGCCGTATCTTTGCTCAGTAAGAAGAAGGCTTAAACATACATTAAATCTGCTGAAAAAGTAAAGACAGGGAAAACAAATATGAAGAGCTGACTAGTCAAACTTCTCAGCAACTTTTCCAACGTGAACCGTCTTAATTGGGAAGGTTTCTCTGTTTTTTCCTGTGGAATTACAATGTCAGTATGCAGTAAGCCAGTTAATAAGGAGCTGACCCAGAGCTCCAACCTCCAGCATACAGTAAATTAGCCGCTCCAAACGACTTCTGTGGTGGGGCTGAACACATCGCCCAAAGGTTTTTATTACCCCTTAATCATGCAGATCCCCTTTGCTGCTTCAGCTGTTGACAAAGTAGGAATCCCTCGGCTCCGTTTACTTCTCTTTTTTTCTTGCCCTCGCTATGGTGCCATCTTGATATACTGGATTAATTTACCAGTTGCCATTATAATTACACTTGCACTAATGGCAACTTGCCACCCATACGTCCCGCACACACATTGTGAGACGTGATATCTGCAAATTCATCTTTCTTCAGCCTGATGTTCAGCAACCAGCAGTGAAATTACACTGGAAATTTTAAATATTCCATCCATATAAAAGTACAAGATCAGAGCATCACAAGTCGCTGTAAGATTTGAATATGTCGTTGCTGCGCTACTTCCATAAACCATACGCAGAACTGCAGTGAAACAGACAAATTATAAATTGATTTTAATTATGATTATGCATCTGATAATGGTTTATCTTTGCCAGAAAGCATTGCTGGTTGTAACACATAGCATTTTTAAAATTCTGTTTTACAGCTACTGTAAGCAGTGAAGTGGGAGGCAGGCTGTGTGGTTATTCATCACAACACAATTTTGCCAAGTAACATGAAAACGTCACATGAAGCAGTCTCTTGAGTTAAACTGAATATTTTTAGAGTGAACAGAATCAATCAGGAAAGAACAGAGCATCATGCTCTCAGAAGACTTAAAACCTCTGATGGCCTGCCCAAGAGCTCAAAAGGAACTGATTGTTCTATAAAGGATGTTTAATCTGTACATTTAAGTATTTTGCACAGGCCATGAGTTAGTGATGTAAGCTATAAAGAGGAGATATGGACTTAAAGCGCTGAGAGAAATCTTATTTTACATCAGAGTACAGAAATTGCATCCATGTCCTAGGCTTGCCAAACGTCCAATTCTGTATGACTGCTCGTTTGTGATTCTATGAGGTCACAGAAACCCCATTAGAAAATGTCACAAACCTAAATATAAATTCACAACTTCCTGTTTCTTATTAATGTCTAATTAATTTCTAAAATGTAGTCAAATAGCGTATTTGACCTTTATTGTCACATCGATTCTTATAATATTATGAAAAGATTTTCAAACTGATATTAATAAACCGATTTCTACTAGAAGTCAATTATAACATTCAAATTTGATCATAATATGGCTTCCAAGCAGATTTTCTAAACCAGACCATGTTTGTGTTAGTAACTAACTGTTTGTCCCTAAAGTGAATTACAAAATTCTACCTTTATCCTTCAATAAGACTGATTAAAATCTAGAAACACCATATTCTTACATTTACATTTACAGCTTTTAGCAGACGGTCTTATCCAGAGTGATGTACAACGGTGCTTCATAGTCCACGACTGTTCTTCAATCCGTAAAGCTAGAAACTCAACAACTATTATTAGAACCAAGTTATCACCAACCAGGTTACACACGTTAACAAAATCTGTTAGAGAAAAATGGAAGTTAGTGTGCAGACAACAAACATACATGTTAGTGGGTTAGTGTTTTGTTTTTCTTAACATTTTTAAATTCCTAAATTCTGGTTATTTCAGATTTTCTATCACTGCACATTTCATCTTCTTTGTTATCAATGAAATGGTTTCATAAATACTAAATTCTACAGTTATTGGGGTATGATTTCTAATTATTCTAAGCTTAACTTTCATTTTCTATAGCTATAAATTGGTTTTTACCAACCTTATTTCTACAAATATTCCGATTCTGCATTCAAGCTTGACTGCATTATGATTTTTTAAATAAAACTTTTCTCATGTGGACCAAAGTTTACTACTTAAATATTACTGCATCATGATTTCTCATAACATTTTTAAAACTGACTTTTAGAAAAATTTATTAAGATTTCCACTAAGAGTATGTAGTACATTTTACCTTGATCACAGCATGATTCCTAGTGAAATTAACAAAAATTGGACTTTTCAAATTTGTGAGTAAATAAGCAACTGATATCTACTTAAAGCTAAATATTAAATTCTACCTTTACTCCATTGTTATTTTTTCATAAATCACCCTCCAGCAATTTTAATGGTAGACAGATGAAGAAGACAAACAAAACAGTAAACTTTGGTAGTTCACTGCCATCACCATGATGGTTATACACACTCGCCAAACAATGCCAACGCACACCCCTACTAATCCTGTGAGTTCTGTTCATGAAAGAACTTGGGTCTAATCCCACGAGTCGATTTTCTACCCAAGCGCTCCACTGGGTATGTAATAATTGGTGCATTTTTGTGTCATTACCACTCTCCCCCCTCCCGTGATTTCCAGATGGAATAAAGCCATTTTGTGTTGATGCACAAAACCCAGCACATACACCCTGGGTTGTGAAATTCAGTCGACAAATTTATTTGTGTCTCGAGAAGCTTGCCATGATTCCTAAGGGAAGCGGAACACAAGACCACGCTCCCGCGGGACGCCGTAATTGGGCCACTCTGCGTGTGCGGTGACGATGCGTCACTTGACTTGTTCGCTCGCTTCCCTCCCTCCTTACTCTCCGCCTGCTGCTTTTGAGAACACAGATATGAAAGTCTGTCTTTGTGAGGTGGAACATGGGATGCTGAGATGGCTTTTTAGAGACGCCTGACAGACGGCCCCGGTGCAAACTTCCTCCAAACGCGAGGAATTTGGGCAACAAAGCTCCGTCCACCGTCGGCGGCTCGTAAGTTTCTGTTATGCTGGTGAGACATTTCCTTTTTAGCTGGCAGTTCATTCAAGTTAAACAAGAACCTCAGCATGGGAGTCCTATATAAATGAGAGCTGCGGGGCTTTCAGAATCATTGCGAACGCGCAAAATGCCAGCAGTGAGCCTTTTCGCTAATTAGCCGCCGCATCCAATAAATACGTTTACGGCATTGTGCTATAAAAAGCGAGCGAGAACCTTTGTTGTTGGAGTTGCAAAAGCAGACAAAAAAACAAGCCAAATTACCCGCTCCCAAGCAAATCTCAAGTTTAAAGTTAAAAACAACACCACCAACAGGAGATTCGTTTCTGACGGGCCACAAAACACCCTCTGAGAATCAGAAATGCGTTCGTGCCTTGCCGGATGAACATTTTGATCACGGCCATCTGACAGACATTTCACAGCCTTTTAACAGATTTTGGCAAAGCTAGACAGGTAAGAGCTAGACTCTTCAAAACCCAGCTGAATGGAGGGGGAAAAAGTGGACCATCTCCTACTGGCCGGCTCCTTTATTTTAACACAGCAAGCCGATCCGTCTTAGCCTGGAATTCGAGTCTCGGCCGGCATGCCAAACAGGCAGCTCCTATGAGGAAGATGGAGAGGTTTAGAATTTCAGAACAACAGGGCTGCACCGTGGGGCGACGGGGGGTGGCCAGACGTTTCCTTCACCAGAAACGGTTGGGCAGTGGACCTTCGAAAGCGGCTCAATGGTTCCCGCTTTGTAAAAGCTGTTAAACAACGTTTGGCAAAACTTGCACAACCGTCTCCAAGGGACCCCTCCCTCCTCCTCCTCCTTTATGTGGGGAGGGAAAAATAGATCCATTTCCGTGTCTAATAGGGACCCGGCTGGCCGCACATGCCAACGTGAACAAAGCACAGAAAATGGCAAAGCCGTGAAAGTGCTCAGCTCGCACAGGGAGGCTCGTTTGCTAAATGTAGGGCAGGCAGAAGCACGGCATCGGGGAGAAAATAAAGTATCGAAAGAACCTCATTTTACATCAAGGGGTTATTCAGAAATCTACCAACATGTAGCTCATTCCCTTCACTCGGCAACAATAACCTACGTCATCGCCACGACTGAAAAGGTCTACCCACGTCCTGTTAGTCTCTAAATAATAGACTAACACAATAGTCTAAAAGACCCTCGTGTTTGTCTTAAAACCTATATATGGAAAATGCCGATGGGGGTGGCATGTCTACAAAGCATGACAAAGGATAACAGCTACCTATTTTAACAGCCGCTTAGAAAGAGACGAATTTAGATCAATACGCCGCTTCAAAGTCCATTCATCTTTTATGAGCTGTTTTCCCTTCGTCGCACTCTTTAATTTAAAACGCAAGACTGCCGCAGAGCTGGAAAGGCTTCTCGTCGGATCCTTACAGAGACGACTTAGTGACAGGCGACGACAGCTAGTCTTTAGAAAAAGCACATCAGTACATCACTGGCATACTCAGGTTCAGAGAGAGTTCCCATCAGCGGTGCAAGCCCCCCGGTCAGGTGGGTCGTAAAAACCTGAGTCTGTAGCGCATGACAAAATGAACTTTAGCCCGTTAACTTGTGCGGGGCTCAACCCACTCTAAAAACACACCACCGGCTGACATATGAAACGTTTTCCATTCACACACACAGCGGGAGCAAAGAGCTTGAGAAAGCCCACCCACCCAAACACTTAGACACACACACAGACTCACACACAGACACACACCACTGAATGGCAGTCGGTGTGTTTGCTTGGGAACACGAGTCACCCCTAAAACCTTGCCTTCTAATTTAAAGGCAATAGGTCTGTTAAAATGGTCTGTTCCTCTCATCAGTCCATGAGGGACAAGTTAATTTCAACTAAACATGGAACAATAACACTTTTTTTTATGTCCGATACTGATACGATACAAATCCGAAAGTCTTTTTAAACAGAAAAGAGAAAATAATGCTTTAAAATTGTCTGACTACATGACTGAGATTATTCTGTTATGCCTAAGGTAATATTTGACTTAAATACTGTTTTCCTAACTAAAACAATGTAATAATTACAAACCCATATGTATATGCTAAATTATTTATCATTAAAATAACATCTCAAAATTTTTTGTTTAAACACAGTTCTGTAATTTTGTGACGGTCCCTAATCCTGCAGCGCTAAAACCATCAGAAGATTGCGAGCGAGAGCTGGTGTTGTCAAGGAAATTAAACAGTACAAATCGTGCGATTTGCTTTTGAGGTTGCAGTGTGTTGCGTTGCTTGTTCTGCCCATTGTCATATCAATATGTACAAATTAGCACAAATGGCCAACAATAAACCAGTTTTACCGCAGTGACACTTCCCATGCATAACGAATTGAGCATGCGCACATTTACAGATCGGCTTCAAAGATCGGCCCAAAGCCACTGATACCCGATCCAGCTGTTTGAGCCCACGTATTAGATCGCCGCCATCTCTAATTTCAACATAGTCCTGGGATTAAAAGCATGCGTACGAAGAAAAAACGAAGATGGTTTGCACAAAAAATAAATCAAAGAGTTGTAAAACCTGCAAGTCTGGTCCTCTTTATAAACCACACTCTATCTGGAATTGTGCAAACAAGGACCAGCCCCAGATTCCGCCTTCTACATGTCCGCCTTCAACCATACAGGGTCAGCGGAAAGCACGTCATGAATACTGACATGACCAAATCAAGACAAAAACGGCCAACAGATGCATACAAATTAAACCCAATAAATATGTTCTTTTATTGAGAATCAAGAGGAAGTGAAGGACAAAAACAGCTGGAAAAATACTTGAGCTGGGGAGACGTGGAGACTGTGGAGAGTAGCTACTATTAGTGGAGATATAATCTTGTGACTGTGCAAGTTGTATAGACATTTGGATTGTTTTTGGGACTGAGAAAAGAAGAAAAGATTCCCATCAGTTAGAAATTTAGGCAAGGCAAAGGAAGTTTATTTATAGAGCACATTATCATACACATGGGTAATTTAATGTGCTTTAGAGAAACGAGATAAAATGTATTGAAAGTTAAATGTAAAGGTAAAAAGATAAAGAAAGTGAGAAAATGAATAAAAATAAAGATTAAGTAGAAAAAAACAATTAAAAGTGCTACAAAAATATTTTAAAAATCAGGTACAGTTAATTTAAAATATTGTAATAAGCTCAGCACTCAAGTGCGGGAAAAGCAACAGAGAAAAGTACAGTTTTTAGCATCCGTTTAAAACTTGCCACAGTTGGGGCAGATCTGATATTAATGGGCAGTTGGTTCCAGCATTGGGCAGCATAGTGGCAAAACGCCATTTCACCGTGTTTAGTTTCAGTTCTTTTTACCACCAGCTGGCCTGATCCTGCAGATCTTAGGGACCTACCAGGATTATACACATCAAACATATCAGAGATGTAACCAGGGCCCGACCTGTTTAGTGACTTGTACAGAATTAGTAGTGCTTTAAAATCAATTCTGTACTGAACTGGAAGCCAATGCAGGGACCTGAGAGTTGGCGTGATATGATCTCTTTTCTTAGTTCTGGACTAAGTTCTAGTTTCAGAACTCTGGCAGCTGCATTTTGAATGAGCTGGAGTTGTCTAATGGACTTTTTAGGGATCCCTGTGAGATGAGCATTACAGTAATCAACCCTGCAGGAGATAAAGGCATGTATAAGTTTTTCAAGGTCTTGATGGGACACAAAATCTGACTTTAGCTATGTTTTTAAGATGCCAGAATGCTGACTTCGATATGGATTTAATATGTTCACTGAAGTCAAAGTCTCCGTCCATGATCACACCAAGATTTTTAACATGCTTTGTTGTTTTAAGGGTTCTAGATTCTAAGTAGCTGCTTAGATTTGATCTTCCCTCTTTGTTTCCAAACAGGATTATTTCTGTTTTTCTATTTCTTTTGGTTTTGTCTTTATTTAACTGGAGAACATTTTGATGCATCCAGTTTTGTACTCTATTAAGGCACAGACATAGTGAATCTATGGCAGCAGTCACTAGGAGACACAGCCAGATATATCTGAGTATCATCTGCATAGCTGTGATATGACACATTATTCTCTCTAGGAATTTGACCCAGAGGGAGCATATACAGATCAAACAGAACTCATCCGAGAATGGATCCGTGTGGGACTCCATATGGCATGGCGGTTTTCTCTGATTTACAAGTGCTGATCGAAACAAAATAACTCCTGCCTTCTAGGTATGATCTATGATCTATGAATTTAGATCCCTTCTGTAATTTTATTCATGACAGACAAAATAAAAACATCTTTACAGATGGAAAGTCTTTATGTAATTATTATAGGTCACTATCACTTATAAAACTGCTGATTTTTATGATATACTGCTGGGCAAAAAAATGAGGCAAACATAATTTATTGCATGATTTATGATTACTTTTTTTGTTTAACAAATCCGTGTGAAGTAAGTAACAGTGTTAAGCAATATTATATGCATTATTTGTAGCCACTGTACAGTTTAGAAGGCAATGGCAATTAAACTCTGTCTTACAGTCTTTCACAGTGTGCAGCGTCAGTGCTGTTCCATTCATGTCTGATTGCTTCCCACAGTTAGTCAGTGCTCCTAAATTGTCTGCCATTAAGTGTGGCCTTGATAAGTGCCAATGTGGAACTTAATTGGACACTAATCAAAGAGAGTTTAATGAACCTACAACTAGACGCTGTCTGCTGTCATCAGTGCCTTAAGTCTTTATTTAGCACAGTATTGACTATCGTTATACTCTGGCTGAAGGGTGAAGGTGAAAGTACATATAAACTGGTATAAAAAAGTATGTATAGAAACTGTGATAAACTTTGTTGTTGTTTTTTTTTCATTTCTTTGCCAAGCAGCAAAGTACGTCACTTCATTACTTAAGTAAAAGTACAGATACCACTAGTGAAATGTTACTCCAATACAAGTGAAAATCATCGTCAGATTCTTACTTGTTTAAAAAAATACTTAAGTATTAAAAGTACATCTTCATTCACCACATTGTTGCGTTATTACCACAACACTTACATTACCTACTGTTCACTAGCTTGCAGAAGTTGTAGAATGAGGAACTGGCAGAATGTTACAGAATGAAACACAACCCGAACTGACAAAGAAAAAAATGTTAATTATTGTAAGACTACACACTCCCACAAAACGGCTCTGGCAGTGTGTGCTCACATATATGTGTATGTTAATCAGGAGCACAGTGCAGTAGCTGTAAATGCAGCTCAGAAAATACAATTAACATTCCAACCTGCTTAAAACCCAGCTGTACACCTCTAGCTTCAGGACTTTCCAACAGCAACAAAGTTTTAATCAAGACAAAAACAGCAGAACTGTCTCAACTTGGTTTTATAGTTACAGTCTACAGGTGTGATGTAGCGCTGCCAAAAAACCAATCACATTTTAGAAAAGGGGGAATAACATCCACTTTATCCACAGATTTGAACGTAACGAGTAACGAGAACCTTGATAGAAATGTAGTGAAGTGAAAGTCTTAACTGAAGTGAAGTCCAGATACTCAATAACTGTACATAAGTATAGTACTCAAGTAAATGTAATTCGCCCACAGCTGCCCAGCAGTGTAACGTGCAACATGTTATCAACCTATATATGTCTATATAATGTGCAACGTGTTATCAATCCATATAACGTGTTATCAATCCATATAACGTGTTATCATCAATATATGTGTAACAATGCCAATTCACTTTCCCTGACTCGCCAGGTTTTCCGAGAAGTACGTAATCGTTTATATAGACTGTAACATTAGTGTGGAAAGTTGTGTAGGTCTTTATTAAAGCCTCTTTTGTGCGTACGCAACGGCTAATCCCTTCCCAATCCCGCAGCATGTGTGCAGATTCTCGAGTGACTTTTCCTCTCGTTCTTGCCATTTCACGGCCAGGCGGAAGAACACAGTTCCATAGCCGTCACACATCGCACATCTCTGCAGGTGGGAGCCAATGCCCTGTTGAACACCTTGCAAGAGGTACATGGAAAACACAAGGGTCGGTACGACGCTTACACACAAACCATTCTTGACCTCTGGGTATTTTATTCGTTTAAATGATGTCATGAGCCTGAGAAGGGGAGAGGAGAACTTGGAGGAGGTGAGTAGGGCTTCGCTGAGGAAGAGGCTCTCGTCAGGGCCATATGCTGTTACTGTCGAGCTCACCGCCTGAGGGAGGCCGAGCTGAGATCTGAGGCCAAGGGTTGGCACGAACCCTCATCCAATAATACATGCCTCTTCCGGACTCCCCAAACGGCCATAACGTCAAAGTTAAGATGTAACTCTACATAATGAGCCCGCTTGCTCTCTCTCTGTATCTCGCCCTTCCCCCGCCGCCCCCTGAAGCCTGCCGAGCTCCCCGCTCCTCTGCCGTTAAAATTTGATTCACCTGTACTAAGGCAAAGTAATCCTCTTAAATGCACCTGGATTCGGTCTCTCCTTTCGTTCAAGGGCGGCTATGTCTTTTCACACCAATCCCTTCGTCTTAGCCGCAAGTCTTCTTGAAAAAAGAAAAAAAAAATCCAGACTGGGTTGCGCAGAAACACGAGTTACTCATGTTGCTACAGTCAGACTCGCCGGGTGGTGTTTCTTTAGCCTTGCACTGCCACCCAAATTACAGAGCAGAAACTGGACTAAAAAGTAGTTCAACAAAGCTGCCGGGAACTCGAGGCCGGATGCTATATTCCGAGCATCAGGCATGTTTCTCTCACTCACGACTTTGATGGATGAATTTAGAATGCTTTTAGATGAAAAAAATATTGACTACATACAGGCAGCAGTCATGATTCCCCGCGACCCTGTGCAGCAGAGGCAATTCCGTGCACCTATGATGCGATGCCACTTGTCAGGTCAGAATTATGTATTATGGCAAAACTCAAAAGCCTCCGCTCTCATATATAGTATAAACACTTCTGTTCTCATACATACATCTGTTGCACAGCGTACCTTTTTAACCCCTGCTTAGCTTCTGATCAAAGTGCTTTTCATCTGGTAGAATTTGCGAGGTGAGATATTCTAAACAAAGCAAAGACACTAATCATGTTTTCAATTAATCAGTTTAAATTAGGGAATCACTGGCCAATGCCGATATACAATCGTTTTCATGCGTATATTTGCCGATATCGATGCTGATGAATGAGGAAGGCAGAGAGCAGGAAGAGAGGAGAGAGCGCGTAAGACAGATATTTTACTTGCCAAAGTTCTACTGCGCAGTCAGAAATTCGCACAAAAATAGCACCTTAACTCACTACACTTTGAGCGTAGTGCACAACATTTTAAGCAAAAGTCACTTCTTGGTGTACCAAGTCAAACAGGGCGCGTGTGATACTCTATGTGCACTACCCAGTGCGTAGAGAGCCGTTAAGCTACAACCTCGGCTAGTTCCTGAGATGCATAGTACCACATAGAAAAGTATGTGTACCATCCTATTAAGTGTGGCAGTACACGGCTTGGAACACTGCCCATGTGTGAACTCACATTCGCTAAGTGACGCAAACACGTAATTCACGTACACAGGCAGACTTGAGCACGCAAAGACCAGATTTTGCTGCCGAACGGTCCACTGTGTGCTCAGATATTTGCTACACAATAATGTCATACATTTTAAGACAGAAGGCGTAGGTCGTATAAAAGCCAACCTTGGACTTTGGACATGCCTGGCACTAGTGCTACCTTTCTGACGTACAATAAACGGGTCATAAAATATTGGGCAAATCTAAGCATCGGTCAGAGGCCGATCAACAACAACAACAAAAAAGCAATTGGCGACTCTAAATTAACCCCTTATGTTGTGAAGGGAGTGTGATATTGTGTGTGTGTGTGTGTAAGTCCTGTGGTGTGTTGGTCCTCGCTTCAGCCCTGTAGTTCCCAGGATAGGCTCCGGTCTCCGCCCCCAATGCGACCCCAGGTGGGATTAAGCGGTTCGGATACTGAATGCCTGAATGATCAGCCGATTCCGATATGATTCCGATATCATCGTGCAGCCTAGTTCTAATATTTTTAAAAATATCAACAGTTCAGATGTGAATTCTATTCCGTCACAAGTCATGATTTTCCCATTCGTGGTAATAAGTTGTGCAGATTTTAAACTGGCTTTTTTTATGACGTAGTAGCTGACGTCACAGCTTTTCTCTCTTGATAAATTGCTCCATTGTGATTGTGCCACTTTTCATTCTACATAGAAGTCTTTTTTTTTTTTTTTAACTAATTACACTGTCTAATTAAACTGTATAACAAACTCTTTTTCCTCCTTTTTTCCCCAAACGAAGCATGGCATCAAACCCTATACTTTAAATTAATTAGCTTAAATTACATTTCCCCATGATCTAAGCCTTAAACAAAACCAGACATTATATATAGTGTTTAATGGCAAATTTTCCATTACTGTTTTAAAAAATTAAGCTCCTTATCGTGTTTCTACGATATTCTTTCTTCTTCGAGGCGTCTTAAAAAGCAGCTCCAACGATCACAAAAACTGCTAGATTCGTGCATTATGTTGGAAACTTTTCCTAATCACATTTTATAAATTCACAAAAAGCCAGAAACACACTCCTTGACAAAAGAGTGCGTGCTCTGTTGGTACAAGTTCACACAGCCCACAGCTTTACCTTACGTAACCTGCGGGATCACTGTTAAGTTTGAGAGCGATGACCGACCTCATAAATATCTAGTCGAGAATGTTTCTGTGGGCAAAGAAGACCACTACCAAAGGGCAGACCAGTTTTACTTTGCAACAGACAGGTTGAAAGTGTGAGATTTGTCCACCAGCTACGCGTAAAATCATGGTAGGTGTTCCAGTATCGTGGTCAAAGTTCGTATACACATACTGCAGTTGGAATCGTTAGTTCTTTCCGTCCAGAAGTACGATAACCAGACAAACGCTGACAAAACGACGTCTCTCACTATAATAACTCTCTTCTCTCAAAGTGCATATCAATCCGAATTCATAGATTCTTTCCACACCCACAGCGTATTTATTATCACAGCTGCAGAGGCAGGCACGCTTCGAACGCCGCCCCCACAGCTTTTTCTGCCAAAGCCCTTGTGTCCTCATCCCTCCCCCGCATCACATCGTCAAAATAAAGGAAACAAACGAATAAAATCTCAAACAACGCGAGAAAAGAAAGTTGTGGGTCCAGCTGAGGCCTTGAGGGAATTCGCTCTCGAATAAACAGTGACACACACACACACACACACACACACACGCCCCCACTCATTCCAAATGGAACACAATGGCCAATTAGGCAGAGAGGATTAGTGCACTCTGGCCACTGGCTCGCGCTCCCTTTCCTTCTCCCTCTTTCTTTCTTTCTCTCTCTCTCTCTCTCTCTCTCTTCGTGTGTTGGGATGAAGGCTGAGCCATATGGACAATACTGTCCTCGGGGGAGACACTTGGCGTGAGAGAACAGCTGAAGCCTGGCTCTTACTGTAACGCCCGTGCAGACGAGAGGAGGAAAGCAGCAGGCGAAGCACAAGGCAAACAAATGGGAGATGACAAAGTATTACAAAAGTGGGAAAAAGAAACAAATTTTTCCTTATTTGTTTAATAACGCGCCCCTTGGCATGAGGACCGTTGAGGATAATTACGTGGAAAGTTTTCAGAAATGATCGCGTTTGGCATGAGGGTTTCTTGGTGGCTTGATTTTCAACATGACAACACTAGAAGGAGTAGAAGGAGGAGGAGGAGGAGGAGAAGGGAGAGGAGAGAAAATTCTATTTCCATTTGGACACGCTCACTGCCAGGCTTCATGCTGCTTAACCTTTGAGGCTGCTGGGAAAAGAGCGCCATGCTCCCCCACGGCTGCTAAGGCGCCGAGTTGCGCCGGCCCGAATCGTGGCTCGTTCCTGCTGGAGAGAACGCCGAGTGGGGCCCTCCTGCCGACGACGAGGACGCGGCACCAAACGAGGCCCGCCGGCCGCTAACTGGAGCGCAGGGCGCTGCCTGGAGTTGATGAGCCCCATTCTTCTTTCTGACAAAAGGAAAGGTGTGCGGCACAGGCCGAACACAATGGCCCACTTTGCAGGTAAATTACGCCACATGCTGCTGCGTAATCACACCGCAATCACCGGCTGGCCCAAGATTGCTGCGATGCGTGCAATCGCTTTACAAGCCCTCGTGAATCTTTTCTGCCATATCTGGCCGGCTCTGGACCCTTTCGAGGCTGCCGGTTACTGGTGGATTATGGGATGCCGTGTCACCTCGCTGTTGGTGGCGCAGGGTTAAGGAGAAGGTCGAGACTCTGGCACCTAGGAAAGAAAACAGAGCAAACCAACCCCGGACTGTATCAAAACCAGATGTTGTGGCAACTGAGAGGTCAACGTTTTACCACATCTGACCCTGTGAAAACAAAGCCCGTCTGACTTCACTCTTAGTCATTCTACAAACAGCAGGCACCCGGTGCCAATATTTAACTCATTTAGATGTTAAATCTGATGTTTGCTTTCATTTACAACTCTGAAAGCCTTTTTTTAGGCTGAAACAGTTGCAGCGCTGCTCATCCTCCCCTTAAAGCTGTCGTTCCGGCGATAAGAGGTTATCTTTCCACAGTCGCGAAATGCAAGAGGGAAACATAAACAAATGCTTTGATTTCCCGCAATTGCATTACGCTGAAGGGAGCTCCTCCGAGGGACTCGTACTGAGCGGTGAGATTCAACAATAATCACATCCATCCCTCACAGCTGCGCTCCACTATCCCAGACCCACGCCCACCTCCTTCACTCCCTGCCTTCCATCCATCCATCCATCCATCCCCCCCGTCACTCTAAAAACACAGACCTGGCCTCTCTGAAATCATTCTTGGGGTCAGTCCTGTCCATAACAACTAAGGTGGGGTGAAGACAAGGACAGCTCACACAAGGCTGGTTAGTGGACTTGAGGGAAAAAAAAAAAAAAACAATCCTGAGGCTCGCCTGCTCTTCTTAAGTCGATAACTGCCTGGAGGGCTGTGCAAGGATGGGCATCAAAGGCAGAGTCTCGCTCTGGTTTTCTTAATCGCCGTGGATGAGCGGAGCCGCGGAACGAGAGGAGTTGGAGAGTCGCAGACTTAAGTGTGTGATTGGACTCTCTTCGGCACTCTCTTTTTCCTCTTCGCCATGAGGAAAAAAACCCTGAAAAACAAAGATAGACTGAACTCGGGGGCTTTTAGGGTGTCACTGACTGAGCAACTGAAGGAAAATTGTGCGATTCACCACGCTGTAAAGGGTAAAAAATAAATAAATGCTGCTCTTCTTCTTAAAAGCATACTCCAATAAATAGACAAGAATATTTACATTCAGTTTTGATTACATTGGCGAAAAGGATTTTCTCCGCAGGTCAACACAGATTTCTCCTCTTGTGTTTTACTATTTTTTAACCCAGAAGTTTGAGAACGAGGAGGCGTTAAGTGCCGCGTCTTGGGATTAACGAGCCAGTCGAGAATGAGGGAAAGTCGAGGTTTGGGAGATGACTGTCAGAATGCCTTGTGATTGAGCACCTACCGAGATTGCAGGACAGGACTGATGGGGGTCGTTAAACGTCTAGTAACTGCCAGGACGTGACGTGCCATTTGACGGGTAAGGGCATAACAAGCGTAACAAGGTGCAGGCCTCAAGTCTTGTCCAGGCTCGAGCGATGTGACCTTAACGTGTCAAGAGGTGCAGACAGAAACATTTAAATTTATGGGATTTAGCAGACGATCTCATCTTGAGTAGATTACATTCTCCTTGGAGCAACCTGGGGTTACTCAGGGGCGCAGTGGTGGTAGTTCAGGGAGTAGAATTGAGCTGGCTCTAAACCTACGACCTTTTGGTTAGTGACAATAACGTCATTATATATTTTTCATTAGTTTATCAGTTGCAAAGCTTTTCCTGTAACTAATGTAACATTTTTAGCAATGTAATACTGTGCGTTACGGGCAGTAACATAACGGTGAGTAAGTTTGCCTCATGGTCAGAAGGTTGACGGTTCGAATCCCAGATTGGTATCACTGAGGTACTCATGAGCAAGGTACCGTTCCCCCGGGCACTGCCCATATCAGCTGCTCATTGCTCCTTCACGGATGGGTCACATGCAGAGAGTGGGTCACACATAGCTCTGGGACACTGTGTGCTGTGCTCTGTTCACAATGACAAATAATCACTCACTTTCACATGTTCATAAGTTAAGAGCGATGTGATGCGACAAAATGCTCAACTGTTACCAAAAAACTAACATTATTTTTCTCACTTTACAAAAATGGCTATTTTCAAATAGCCTGCCTGTCTAATTGGCGCTGAAATTTCACAAGGCAAAAGTGGCATCTGATTGGCTACCGCACCAATGCGGCACACGCTCACTGCATCACAGGCAGCTGTGAGATGGAGTCGGAGGATGGAGTCCACCTTGGCGAAGATGTAAGGAAGAATCCGTGGTTGTATTTATCAATATGACATTTATCAAGACAAAACTTACACCAATGGGTGTAACTTACGCAAGTCAAAAATCAAAACACTTTCTACCTCCAAATGTCATTTGACATCACATTAAAAATATTTTCATACAAATATTTTTAGATTATACTACATAGATTTTCATATTCCTTTGAACACCATGCTTGTGAGCATCCTGAATCGGATTTGACAGGGACAGTTGGTAGTGTAACCGTTATGGAGATCACCCTGTGATCAGAAGCTCACTGGTTCGAATCCAGGACTGGTAACGGTTCACTGAGGTACTGGTGAGCAAGGTACGTCCCCAAGCACTGCTCCCAGGGTGCTGCTCATGTCAGCTACCCACTTCTCCTTCATGGATGGGTCAATCGCAGAGGGCACATTTCACTGTGGTTCACTGTGTGCTGTGCTGTCTTCAAAATGACAAATAATCACTACGCTTTCATGTAGTTAGCAACAATTAACTGTGTAACTACTTCATGAAAACAGTAGTTTGGCTGTAGCTTAGCTATTTTTAATCATAAGCTTGAAAATGCTCAAACACTTTCTACAACCATAACTCTCAACACAACCCTCTTCACTCAGCATACTAGATCAGCCTTACGTTCCAGTCCAGGAGCCAAGCTACTGAAGGCTCAGCGCCGACCAACAGTGCTGTGGAAAACAAACAGAGAGGGAGAAGAAGGAGAGAGATGATGACTCCAACTGACAAGTTTCTTGAGGGCGTCCTGTTCTATCTAGCACTCTAAATTAAAACCCTTTGAGGTATTACAACTCTGAAAAAGAAGGTGCGTCAGACCAGCCGAGCGAGCCGTGCAACTTCGTTCCTCTCGAGTCCCTCGTTTTTTTTTTTTTATAAGCCGTCGTGTCCTCGGAGATAAGCTCAGACACTTCATCTCAGCGCGGGAGCGAGACGCAAGCCCCCGAATCCTTTGTTTATTTCGGTGCCTCTAATCTACTCGGCCAAACAGCGGCACCCCACCTAAGTCAACACGTAGTGGTGGGGCGCGATAAGACGTGAGCGATGAGGCTGCAGACAAGTGCAGTTAAACATCTCTCCAGCTTCTCGCACACGTCCCATCCCCGGCTCCCTTTCCACATTTGACTTGCTAATAATCACCGAAGCGGTCCTTTCGGTGGCTTTGATTAAAAATTCTTTCTCTGACTCTCGTTCCAACCACCGTTCCAAACCAGCAGCTGGCGAAAACTACAGAAGCCGAGCCATTGCAAAGAGGGACAGACCCTGACACGGACTCAGGAAGGACTGACGGAAAATAAAACACGATGGAAAGGGGTGAAAGGGGATCGGGTCGGGGGAAGAAAAATAAGGAGGAGTTTGTGTTACTAGTGATTTTAGCATATGGTGTTCGGTAGAGACGTGAAAATCTGGCTTCAGGAAGTCATTATCCAGTCTGGTTTTCATTCTACCTGATCATTTAACCGGGTGGACCAATTATTAGGCTCAGTCTACTGTGGATTTTAAATGGTGAGTGGAACAGGAGTTAATGCTGACAATTCATTTAGTTAAAACAGTTAAATGTTTAAAATTGATTTAACATGATTGATGCGATTTGTGGATTTATGATTTATTTATTAATATGTGTATTTAAACTGACATCATATGAATCATGTTAAATCAATTGTAATTTTTTAAACATGTCTTATAAGACTTAAGTTTAAATACATAATGTTTGAGTTTTTAATTATTATTATTTTTTAATAATACGACCTCATGACGTGACCAACAGTTGCGCTGATTGGACGAATTCCGGCTCAGTGAAGTCAGACACTGCTGTAAGTTACATCAAGCAATTTAGTGATTTAATAAACATTTAAAAAATGCTTCATCTCATTGCTCACATTTAGGGTTGAGTACCGAACGAATGATGTCGGTACTACCGGGTATCGGTTCACGTCACAGTGCCAAATTTCGGTACATTCACGTGCTCATCAGCAGCGGCGCGCACAAGCCGAGCGGGACACATGGACCTGAGTTAAATGTTTACATTAAACGCTAATCTCAGCCGAGATAACCTGCGGTTGCCAGGGGAGGAAAGCATGTGCGTGGAAATCTGAAAACATGGCGACAAGCCGATCGACTGTGTGACTGCACTTACTAAAATCAACGCAGACAGAGCGACATGCCACGCAAAATGCAGGTCTGGCTCTAGCAATAGGTCAAACATGAGAAAACACCTCGTTAAACGTAAAAAATGTTTTTACGGGTGGATGAGTGTGTGCTGTTTGATAACAGCGCCAGAGTTAAAGCCGCAACTACAGAAACCTGCACCGACAATCGCCTGTCGACAAGTTCCACTGCAGTGATCTAATTAGTGATCTATCTGTTGTAGTTACTGTTCTGGGATATTTTTTTAAAAATAAAAACTAATAAATTTAGATTGTAGTTGTAACATAAGAACAGCAGCTTGGGTGACGTTTGAAATTAGTTTGGGGCTTGTTTATTATTACTGTAGTTTTTTTATGTTGATACAAACCAGGTACTACAGATTCGGAGCAAGGTATCAAAATTAAATACCGTTGAGTATCGGTACCGAACACCAGGTACCGATACTGATATCGGTTTAGATGTGAAAGGTACCCAACCCTTCTCGCTTTGCAATAGCCATTCACTAGACTGAAGCAATACAAGATGGACAAGACGCTGACTTAATGAATGTCCCTTAATGAATGTTTTTTAATTCTGATGGACGATACAGAAAATCACACTCTCTGCTATGAGGTAGGGGTTGAAATCTGAATCATGTGTTCATTATGATGCCTTCATTTGTTTATTACACACTGAGAAAAAAAGACATGGGTGCTGACTTCACTTTTAAAAAGTTTCAAATCAAGGTTTAGGTCAAAGTTCTTTTTTCACCAGTTAGAACTCATTAACTAATAGTTGTTTCATCTAGTTAACTGAAGGTTGGATAATGGATAATGACTTGCTGAAGCCAGATTTTTACATCTCAAACAGCGTAAAACGGAACCACCAGCAGTACTCAACATGCCAAAATCTTACAATTGTGTGTTTTTAAGAAAAAAAAGTTGAAACATGTGTTAAGTGAGTGATTATTTGTCATTGTGAACACACCACACCACAGCACAGCACCACAACAAAATGTGACCTCTGCATTTGACCCATCCGTGAAGAAGCAGTGGGCAGCTAACAACGGGGAGCAGCACTTGGGGATGGTATCTTGCTCATGAGTACTTCAGTGGGAACTTTACCGGTCCTGGACTCAAACCTGCGACCTGATCACAGCGCGCTTGTGACTCACGTGGAACGCCATCACTCAGTAAAGCGCTGCTGTTTAAGAGATACTGTTTTATTAATAGACTGGATATAACATTTTTCATATTGAAACTGTTACTAACCTCACACACATCCAGTATAAAAGTCAATTTCCACTTTTGTAGGTAATACTGCCTCCAAATTGTCTCTCTTTCTAGTTCTATTTCTAGTTTAAAGTTATAGTTATATTTAATACTCCAGTTCTAGTGTAAAATGTATATTTCGTATTCTATTTATATATTGTTTATTCCATGTGCCCCAACCCTGTTCTTTGTTCCCTGTTTCTTGTTGCACTGTGAAAACTGGAGCCATGTCGTCTCGTCTCTCTGTATATCTGTACAATATATAGCAGAGATGACAATAAAGTTTACTTTGACTTTGATAACTAACAACTAGTAATACTTCTGTCCCAGGAAGTCCAAATGCAGCTAATTTTATAGTCCAAAATGAATCCAAATCCAAAAAAAAGACTCAAAATTAGCCAAAATTTCAGTAATTTCTTGATATTCAATTGATCAGAAAATATTTTTTCCATGTTATAATGTTAATCAGTAAGAAAAAATACATATTAAAAATGCATGATTTATCAAATAATTTTATTCTGTATCCAGATGGATACCAAATGCATAAAGAAGTGCCTCTAACCTTATTTTTCTTCACAGTACAAGGCCATAGAATGTCTCTTCATAATAACCAATAAAACCAAAAAATCCCAAAAAAGACTCAAAATTAGCCACAATTTCAGTAATTTCTTGCTCATGAGTACCTCAGTGGTAACTTTACCGGTCCTGGACTCAAACCTGCGACCTTCTGATCACAGGGTGATCACCCTACCGTTACGCCACCAACTGCTCTAAAAAAAGCAGGACAGTAGAACTGTTCATGACTTTAAAATACTTCATAAAAACTTCACATTATTTATCCATTACAAAACAAAACAACAAATTAGTCTCAGTGTTACTTTGAATTAAGAACAAAAAGTTGAACAACTCTGATAGGATTCATTGTTTCACAAAGTGGACATAACATACCTGGGAAAGTCCTGGGAATGTCCTCAAGGGTCAGATGAGAGGTTGGCTGGTTTAGATTAGATTTATCTTGTTAAGAAAGGTTTTTAATCAGTAAACGCTTTCTGTCTCCACTATCGTTGATGAATCTATTTGAATAACGATCCACACTGCAATCGTATGGCATTACAATTACACGACAATGTGGCTACTTACACTGAGCACCAGCTCTAGCTGTGAGGTCGAGGTGAGGTCGTGTGAAAAAGCACTTCTCTGGAAGGTGGCTCGGGGTGCAGTGCAGGTCAGAGGAGTCCATTAACAGCTGAGAGACTGTGCTGGAGGTGTGGTCAACGTACGGAGGGTCCACTGGTCCTGGAGAGTCACAGTCCAGCAGAGGTAAGTGTTTCTCCCTTCTAAGAGCACCTACTGTGCAATTTGTCCGCCATCAGTCAAGAGCGGTGACGTAAAAGAAGTCAAAGACAAGCGTCGAAACACCGAAAAAGCAAAGGTTTGCGGAACTGTGGAGCTAACGGCGGAAGAAAAAAGTAAAAAAAAAAAAAACAATCAAAAACCAAATTACCACCGTAAGTCATTTTTTCCTGCTAGAAATGACTAGTGGTGGATGCTTATGGGTGCAAAAAATGAAAGCAGACAGCATGTTCTGCTGGCAAAGCTCAAATCTGACACAGGCCACGGGTGAAATATGTATATCACGGTAAAATTGGGTTAAACAAAAGCACGTATTAAAAATAGAATGTGTTCCCAAGACCAAAATGTAAAAACAAGAATAACAAGTCGTTTTCTGATTTCCCATTCTGAACGTAACTGGGGAGAAAACCAGACATTTCACTTTGGATTTATTATTGAACGGAAGTGGCATGACGCGGAAGTGGCTGTTTCATGCAAAAGAGCGTAGAAAAAAGTGAGAAAAGCTCTTACTGCCAAATAATAAAATGAAGCAATCCATTCTTAGCAGTAAAAATAGCAGTATTCATATTTTTTGGGATTGACCACATAATCACACGAATCACACTCAGACCACTGGATTACGCCACTTGTGCCAGATGAAAAAACAAAACTACAAAGCTTTTATTTTGGATTTGGAAACAGTCACCACTCAACCTTTATTGCATGCTTTTGGACTGTCGGAGGAAACACGAGGACAGCATGCAAACTCCACACAGAAAGGCCCTACAGCCGAGTCCGGGATCGAACCCAGGACCTTCTCGCTGCGAAGCGGCAGCGCTAACCACTGTGCCGCCCCGTATTGGAAACAAATTTTGAAATATTAACCATTGGTTTCTGCTTGCAGCTTTTATAAACGACGCACGCGTTTTCTGCCTTTTCATTAGTTTAATAACTCAGAATCTCTTTAACTTACTCCTTAACACATACCACCAGAATCACAAGACTTTAAACATAACATTATACTGATTCCTCTGTATGTGTAAGTATCTGTGAGTAATTTTGTGCACAAAAACAGAACTGCATAAAAATGCAGAAATGACGATGTAAGCACAAGCGCTGTGTCACTCAGTAAAGCGCTACAGTTCAGTCAAAACCTCCCTTTTAATTCAGACAAAACTCATATTTTAGCTGATAACTAACAACAACCAGTAATACTTCTGTCCCAGGACGTCCAAAAGCAGCTCATTTTATAGTCCAAAATCAATCCAAATCCAAAAAAAAGACTCAAAATTAGCCAAAATTTCAGTAATTTCTTGATATTCAATTGATCAGAAAATATTTTTTCCATGTTATTAATGTTAATCAGTAAGAAAAAATACATATTAAAAATGCACGATTTATCAAATAATTTTATTCTGTATCCAGATGGATACCAAATGCATAAAGAAGTGCCTCTAACCTTATTTTTCTTCACAGTACAAGGCCATAGAATGTCTCTTCATAATAACCAATAAAACAGACACTGTTCTTAGTACTTCTAGTAGTTATGTCTACAGCTTCAGCACTTTTATACTACATAAAGCCAGTGGTGGAGGAGGTACTGAAACTCTGTACTTAAGTAAAAGTACAAATAACCAGCAAAATATACACTTTAGTGAAAGCAGAAGTGCCACATCAACAACCGTACTTAAGTAAAAGTAAGTTAATGTTAAAGTGTGTCATTATTATAAAGAGCACAGATTATTAAACTTACCGCACTTACCCTCTGCATTTGACCCATCCTTGCAGGAGCAGTGGGCAGCTGACAGTTCATCTTCTGACCTGCGTTAGTCAGTTTTAATCAGAATTGCTGATTTTCAGCATTTACACATCAAACTCTGACAAATCTGAGTAGTGCAGGACGTCCTGAACCCAACAACATAAGCTTGTATGGCTTCTACACACACTATAACAAGACTAAAAAAAAAAGGTATAGACAAATGCCTGTTGTAAGCGCAGTAAGGGTTTAAGCGAAAAAGGAACAAACAAATGATACATGGATTATATATTATGGATTCTAAACTGCGCAAACCCAACTGAGACCAGGGGTGACATATCATTAGCTGTAACTCAACTGTTGTGGCCATCCTAACCCTTCACAAACAGTTTAAAAGGCAACTAGTTGTGACAAAAAAAGTTCTCAAAAATCATCATGCGAATCTCTGAACTGAGCATCATCACTCTGAAGACATACGTCTTATGTGATCACATCAGCATTTCTGTGGGATAAAACGGCAGCATTTCCATAAGGCCGGCTGGGAGAGCTTTGACGCTGACTCGAACATGTGTTGATCTGAGTCTGAGCTGAGGGGCTGCATCTCTTCAATCAGAGCACCTTGAAAATTGACACAAACAAAACGGTGCAATTAAGACGAAAGGAAACGTGATTTACTGGCCAATCGAAAACAGCGAGATGGGGCTAAACAAAAGCCGTACAGCTACGCTTCAGCTTTCGTTTTAATGCATGCAACTCTAACACACACACACACATCACTCATACAAATTTCATAAACATCTAATGAGCTTAAACACATCCACATCTCTGGGTGAGATTCTCCCTCCCCTGCGGGAACTCAAAACAGCCGATGTGGTTTTGGCCATGACTAGAATAGTCAGAAAAGGCTTCCATCGAAGAACCACATCAAGAGACTCGGGATTCTGCAAGCGCACGCCTCCAACTTTTTAATTTTCCTTTCCGAATCAATGCCAGATTTGAAGCCGGCGCTTTGCCGTTCCTGTAGCTTTCCATCAAACTCGATTCTTACAGCACTGTGGGAAAGGCCGGGCCTAGAGAGAGGACGGCGGCAATCCACAACACAGAGCGATCGCGTGCGACGCTCCAACCACCTCGGAGCATTTTCTGAGGCCTACTCGACTTCTTCCCATGACCGACTTGTGTTGTGTGAAATCAACCGGCCACGATACAGACGCTTTTCTTATGACGAGTGACCGGCAGGGAACATGGAAAAAACCTAAAATGGGAACAATAAAGGCTCTGACCAAATTGATCTGAGAAAATCCTGGTGGTGGATAGCGTAACGGTTAGGGCGTTTGCCCCGTGATCAAAAGGTCGCCGTTTCGTATACCGGACCGGTAAAGGTACCACTGAGGTCGTCATGAGCAGGGTATCGTCCCCAACCACTGCTGGCTGGATGCTGCCCATGTCAGCTGCCCACTGCTCCTGCAAGGATGGGTCAAATGCAGAGGTCACATTGCGTCATGGTGCACTGTGTGCTGTGGTGTGTTCACAATGACAAATAATCACTCACTTTCACAAAATCTATGCTCCTTACAGACGCTTTCTTCTTCTTCTTATTCGTCTTCTTCTTCTTCGCTGCTGTGTCAGATGGGAATTAATGGAGTTCGCAGCTCACCGAGTAATTCTGAGAGCGGGGTCTGATACAATGTAGACGAGACGAAGGACTACACAAGACACTGCCAACATCAGGAGAAAAAGATAAAAAAAAAAATAAGTACATTGTGCAGTGTTTTGGATTGACCTTTAAATCGATTCAGAAATTACTAGCCACAAATAACTACATAAAACCTGTGATTTAATGTCTCGTCAGGGACTCGCGTTATTGCAGGGGCCATCAGCGTTATTAGCAAAAAAAAAAAGAAAAAAGAACTGGGCTCAAGTGACATTGGGGCTAACAGTAATCACAAAACCCTTCTATCTCAAGGGAATTTCTTACAAGAGCTCTTTAAAGACGTCCCGCTTCCACTGCATCCCAACTAAAACCCTTTCACTTAATTGATGCATTTAGTTAATTACCTATATGCATCTATCCCTTAAATTGCCAGGGTCTAACGTTCACCAATAAAGCATTTTACATGACGCAAATAAAAGTGGTTTACCAACGGTATCCGGTCAGACGTAACGCAATTTATTTTTTCCCAGTTTTTCTTAAATGAGAATTGAGTATTTACGTGCTGGTCTTAAATTCAGTGATCAATTTGGGAGATTAGAGAAAACGTTTAAGTGGTGGCTTGTACACACACACACAGACACACACACACACAGACACACACACACAGTATGTAAGGTATGAGTATTAAGAAGTCCCCACTGATTTCTCACATCTATTAAAAACTGTCCTCTGCTCACAGTGGCTCTCGCTGGCAACAAGGACACAAACAAACGCTGCTGGACGCATTTGTGTGCGTTATCAAACCTACTGCAGCTGCCCGCCTTGGACCAAAAAAGGGATTACGTTTAGACAAAGAATATTTAAAGGCTTGACGCTTGCATCTTTGACGCAGCGCCTACAACCCAATAGAAAATAAATATATCATGAGGATTAATGACCCTCGTGTATAAGTATAATGCAAGCTCTTTGTCCAAAAAAAAGGACTATACTGATCATTTGAGGACACTAAATTGTATTATTAGGAAAGTTTGCAAAAAAACCCAGCGAGAGCGATGGTCCGCATCAAGTGAACCCCTGATCAAGAAAACGCTTTCAGCCGCACACAAAGAGCCATTGTTCCGTCAGTAAACCAGATGGACTATAAAACACTGTTTGCTTCCTGCAGAATTACTCAGCCTAAGCTTGCAGTTATTTATTTAAAGCCTTTTTTTATTTAAAGTCTGTAGAATTTCCTCGGTCAAGTAACACTAGAATCGAGTAATTTGCTCAGCTCCAGAGTTTAGAAATAAGCTCAGCAAGGGAATAAAGTAAAACCGGCCAAGTGGAGCATGGATTACACCAGGCCCCTCGGTGTGGATGTAATCTCCCGGGGTATAGAGAGAAGCTTCTGGAAATCCCACGTTGTCTGGACCACAATCCTCACCGGGACAATGAGGCGAACCACACGACGGCAAGACCCAAGGCACCGCTCCGACCTGTCAGGAGACTCCAACAAACCTCCTAAAGCAAGCAGCACCGTTCTTTTTCATGGTCTGCGCAACGAAGGCAGGGCACTCGGCAGCTGGACGGAGAGCCCTGAAGCCAGATTTCACAGGTGCAGGAAATGAAAAGCACTGCGGCGTTGAGGTCACACGTAAGCAAACACTTCGGGACACGACGCAGAGCCTTGCGGAGTTCGTAACTCATATTTTTTATTCGGCCGTTTGAGAGTTGTACAAAGCAGATGCAAAACAAACCCTGTACAAAGAACGAAAAGGCCACAAATATTTAAAGGTAAATAAGCAAAGAGAAAAACGGCTGAGTCGCAGCCATTACAAAATGAATCGGGCTGGAGGAGAGAACTCAAAATAAGGAGGCGGAAAACAAACTATCCTTCACAGAAGGATATACCGCCACCCCTTCAGCAAAAAGAATAATCTGAACGAAAAGGCTCAATTTAGGCCGACGTTTGAATTTGCTTCTAGGAAGATGTATGGCTTTTGATAAATTATTTTCTGTCGTCGGCCATTCTTTATTGAAAAGCAAAAAAGAAAGGGAAGAATGGATACTCCCTGACTCGTTAGAAATCTCACTGGGTTTTACTGAGAAAAGTCTTCACAGCTAACACTTCTCCCACTTCCAGCGACGTCAGGTTCCAAAACTACACACATAAAGGGATAAAAGCAGACGCGCTCCTGAGTGTCTGTTTGTGTGGTGATGTTGGTTGGCGTCATCGCGGCTGAAAGTCTGCCCGTTCCGTCCTCTCTCAGGAGGGGTTGGAGTGCAGGCTCTTAGAGGAAGCCAGCATCGCCCGCACTTTAGCCATGAGGTCCTACAAGAAAAAAAAAAAAAAGAAGAGACGAGACAAGACAAGCAAGGAAGCTGAGTGAGTGAAAATAGAAAGGAACCATTAATATGAGAAGCAATTAAGTGCCTCTCTTTTGCAGTTAAGTCTTTAAAAGGTTTGATGAACTGATGCTGGAGGGATGAAAAAAAAGAACACTTTTACAGATTAGTAACCAATGAAGGACAACTACACTGCTATAGTTCGGGGGTTGTCAACTGGTGGGCCACGCCGCCCTGGTGGTCCGAGGCAAGATTGCAGGTGGTCAGTGACATGCAATATAGTTTACTAGTGTTTACTAGACTAGTGAAATCACTTTTTTTTTTAAAACATTATTTCATTTTCTTTATTTTATTTCTTTCCTGGTGATTTGGGCATTTTATGAATAATGAAGGTAATTTTTAAATACCTACAACGGTGGGCCGCCGACTACTGCTTAATCTGAATGGTGGTCCCTATGACAGAACCAGTTGAAACCCCCTGCTATAGTTAAATCCGTTGATTATTCGATGAGAAATATCAAACTGACAGTTGGAGAGATAAAACAGCAATTATTGAGAGAGTATGAATTCGCTGTCTTCCTTAATTATACAGATCTCAGTTCTTCATTCTGATGTTGTTTTCTGTGGCGTTCACTGCGTAAAGGACTGTGCTTAATGAGAGGAATCAAATCATTCGACTGGCTTCATGTCTCAACAAGGCCAGTGCTCAAGGACACACACTCATACACACCCTCAATCAATGGCTTTAATAATGAGTGTATTTCGTAGTTACAAGGACAAACAATATTAAACATGGCTTCCTTCAATGGAAATGTAGAGTTTCGAGTTTAACAGCTGGTGGTCCATCCATCAGAATAGCATCTGTGCATTTCCACGTCAGCTCATGTATAGCGCTGCTGCTGCTGTGGCCATGCAAACTTTTCACAGCAAGCAAACTGTTTGTTTGAACAGACCCCGGGGCTTTGGAAACTTTTATGCTCTTTAGTGGCTAGGGCTGCTATTAAAGATAACCATTTCCTTGATAAGTCGATTAGTTAGGGGTCCAAGCACGAAGTGCTTACAGACCCCTCTTGTAACTGTTCCGTTTCTTTATTATTATTATTATTATTATTATTACTACTACTTTCTCCAACAAAACTGTAAATCACAGAAGGCTGAAATTTTCAGGGTAATTAGGAATGCTGTGCAACTCGCCATAGGCCGAAAATCGTAGTGATCCGCCGATAATTGGGGCTATAGAAAAGGAAACAGCGTTTTGACCTCTAGGGGGCGCTTAGAGGGCACTTAATACATTACGTTAATTTCTGTGATGTTATGACAGAGGTTTTTTAATTTACATTAAATTATAGAAAACCACACAATTCTTATATGAACACTGTAAAAAGGTTCATTTCTTTATAAACACAAATTATTGAAGCTGTCATAACGAAAAAGAAGCTTTACTACCAAGTCACAAATTTCTATTCACGTCATTTTTTTTCTGTCATTTCACTCTATTGTTCTTTGTGCTAAGTCCTTATATCACGACATGATTAATGTAGGTAATCAAAACTAAGATATGGAAAAGGGACATATACAATGATACTATTTGAACAATAAGGGGCGCTAAAATGCTACATTAATTTATCTGATGTCATAATAGAGCTTTTTTTTTTGCTAACTTTGATTTCTGACTGACTGCTTCTTCGAGGCCTACTGCATCAACTGCTATTATGCTGCTTACTGCAACTTATGCTTGAACCCTCCTATTGCCACTTGAGACTATATTTAACAATTATTTCTGTCACATGCTTCATCCCTGCTTCCTGTGGGCGTGGCTCCTATTTTATCTGATCTGCTCAAGTCTACACACCTTTTAAAGTTACTCAGTTGTCTTCTTGAAACATTCTAACCTTCAAAACATTCATTTTTAATTTAATCCTGGTAGTTCCAAGGTTAAGGTCAAGGTAAACTTTATTATTCCACCAGAGGAAATTCATGTGGTCATCATCGATCAAGTGCATCTGTAACATAAATACATGTGATCATACTAAAAATAAACCAAGCTAAAAAGCGAGTCCTCTTTCAGTCCAAAATAAGTAACAATATTTTACAAACGATTTAAACTGCAGTGCAGGATCATGGGCTTATTAACATTTTCTGGAATAATGCAAGAAAAAAAACAGCGACGACAACAAGGACAAGACAGGGAAAGCTACTCCAGTAATAAGTTCTCATTCTCTTAGCAGGCATCATACATGACATAAACATTACCATACTAACATTATGAAATAGTAAACAAATCCGACCAAAAAAAAAAAGTGTACAATGTGTGGAACAACTTGAGCGTAGACATGCCTGAGATTTCAACGTAAGATCTGTCTCTCTCTCCTTCTCGGTGCATATGCTAATCCCCGACTCCGTATGCGAAACAGGCGGTGTTATGGCTGACAGGGTCACACGGCATCGGGGATCTTTCATCGTTGGAACCCGGATCCCCCAAAACCTCCCCCCAGCTTGTCTAAATCCAGCCTGGCCTATATGTTCCAGGTCCTTAGGGCAGCGCAGCTGTTGCTATACCACCCAGTAAAGCTCTGCTGAGAGCATGACCTCACCTCTTGTTTACTGCCTTATCACATTTATTTATGCAGCACAGAGATGGGCGATACGGTGTGTGTGTGTATGATATATATATATATATATATATATATATATATATATATATATGTATATGAAAATACACCGCAACATAATGTCACATTCTTTTTAGGAAGCAGGGACGTGACCCTCGGTTTCACCCCGACTTGTTAGATAACGGTAATTTCCACAAATTAGGCCTTTTAATTTTCGAATCTTATAAGAGAAAATTAGCCTTAGTGGGAATCAACATTGGCAGACCAGCCAAGCTTGGCGAAGCTTCCGAGTACCACATTATGTTGAAAACCCGTGTACATGTGGCTGATCCTTAGTGCAGACTGTTCCCAAAGCAGGAGAAATGGGGTGAATAGGGTTTTTGTGGAAGAAATGTCACAATCAGCTCGTCTCAAGACAGCTAGCTTGCAAATACGCATGTAACCGTAAGGATAGCGCTAACTTCGCTCATTTTCTCCACTGTCCACAGCTAGTCAGTTTACCGGTGCAAAGGAGTTCAAACAGTGCGAGTGAAGAGGATGAATGACAGGAAGATGTGGGATTAAGGTCAATGTAGCGCTCGATTTTTCTGATCTTAGAGACTGTCTCTTGAAATGACACTACGCATTTATCAATCATCATAAACATGAATATTTTGTACATGGATGAGAGCAACGGGAACAAATCTGACCCAACATTTCAGTAGCTAAACACTCGTTAGAATAGACTTAAGCACAGCATAATGGCTCAAAGTCTTCAACCCCCTTTTTGTGTATTTTATAGTAAAGTATACTACAGCGTGTCAGAATGTGTATCTGATCTGCGTGATGTCGGTTCTCTTTCTGGTCCACTTCAGCTCAGATGGGGCCTCAGTCCTTTTTCTGTTCATACTTAATTCTTATGGAGCTCTCAGACCTTTACTGCTTTACATTCTGCCTAGTTTTTTTTTTTTTATTTTTTACTTCGAACAAAAACTGTTGAAGCGAACCAGGAGCGCTTTGCGTTCAGAAGGCCCGAGTCAAACGAACCACGCCGCGGACTTAAAGCGAACCGGACTGAGACCACCTCCCGATGTGGTCTCAGTTTGGTCCGTTTCAGAGGGGCCTGAGTTCGTTTGGTGTGTTCACATATACATAAAAAATGCTGACTAATCGATCTGAGTTCGCTTTGAGGGCCGAAACGGACCAAGTGTGAAAACACCCTAAGTGAAGTCACCAAACAGTAAACTACTTGAGTAAAAGTACCAAAGTGTCTCATGGGAGCAGTACTTACTGTAAGTGCTAAACGGATATTGCTAATATTAGTAAAGGTTATTACAAGAAATACCTTTATTCATTCATTCATTCATTCATTCATCCATTTTCCGAACAGCTTAATCCCTATCGGGGTCGCGGGGGGACCGGAGTCTATCCCGGGAACTACAGGTGCAAGGCGGTGACCAACCCTGGGCAAGCACTAACACACCGCAGGGCACACACACACTCACACAATCACACTTATAGAGTCAATTTAGAGTCGCCAATTAACCTACAGTGCACGCTTTTGGACTGTGGGAGGAAACCGGAGCACCCAGAGGAAACTCACGACCTTTTCGGTGTGAGGCGGCGGTGCTGACCCCTGCGCCACCGTACCACCCGTTAAGTGCTTTAATTAAACCCTTGAATTCCATAAATGATTAGGCACCAGGTCACAGCAGGGGTCCTGTTACTCTGTGGGGTGGTCTAGTGGTTAAGATAGTCTCCTCTTAAGTTGCGAATATAGAAAATAGTTAGTTCATGTACAATGTACTTAAACAAAGTACTATAAAAGTGCAGCAACAGAGTAGAATTCCTCACATACTATACATCGCAGCTCGAAAGATGTGCTTAAATTTGGCCTTCTTTGGGCATTTCCTTGCCCCTCTCTCTCCCACAACTGTAAAGCTCCACACCGGCCTTCCTGCTGATCTGAACGAGGAAATGTGTCACCCCTGACAGCTTAATGCCAACCCTGCCCTTTTTACCACAGAGGGACCTTCATTCAGCGTTCATCCCGGGCCCGAGAAGTGTTCCGGCTCACGTCCGAAAGCAGTCCAAGCTAGAGATTACATATGAAACTCGCTAGACACTCGAGTGGGCGTCCGAGCCGCCACAGGCGCCAGGCTTTAGCGCTGTCGTGTTCCCCCCCCCCAACTCCCTCACCTGAGTTATACATATCAGGCCCGGCCTCCTCGTCTAGCCCGGCGCTGATATTGATCCAGAAATTCCAATAAACCCTCTACGGAAATACTCATAAAACAAACAAATGAGTGAGCGAATGCAAACATTCCGGCTCTGGCTCGTTCTCTCATGCACGCTCGTTAGCATAGGGAAAAAAGAGCCAGTGCAGGGGCGGATGAATGTGCGAAGGCTGTGGGGGAGGAGGTGAACCACAAACTCACTGCAGCAAAAAAGTTCTTCGAGTTGCAGCGGTCAGAGCGTGAAACAAAATAGAACAGCATGCAGAGAGTACCCCAGTCCTGGCTGTTAGACGCGGTCTGTGTAAGCAGAAAAACAGACCTGAAAGGCACGTACGCTACTTTCTACACAAATGTCATGATCTAGAGCAGGGGTTTTCAACTGGTTCTCTCCCAGGGACCCCCATTCAGACTGGATTGCATGTCATGGTCCACCTGCATTGCCCCCACGAATGACCAGGGTCCGACAGATCACCAGTTTAAAAACCCCAGTTTAACAAACGTGGTGGCAAAATCTGTGTGCAAACTGACCCAAGCGTTGTAATACTTGAGATTTGTTCTCGTTCTGTGTGCCCAGTTTTTGAGGGTCTCTCCCCCCCTATTTTTTTGCACTTCCTCTCGATGACCATTAGATAAATAAATGCTTGTCAGTCTTAATCTGTATGCATAAATATTCATGAGGTGTTTCATGTTGACCATGTATGGTTGAAGGTGGATCTCCAGAAGGCAAAATATGAAGCTGATCCTTGCGCAAACGATGTGATTCATAAAGAGGACATGGCTCACAGGAGTGTGTACATACCGTTGTATAACTGACTTTTTGGCCAGGCTATTTTTGGCTTTTTGCTTATTCGTCTACTTTTAGTACGAGTCCTACGCACTGATTTATAAATGAGGCCTGTGGTCTTGCATTAAGATAATAGGGTGCCTGACTGACGAGGCACAAACGTCTGGCTGCCTTCGAGGTTCGAGCCGATGCACGCATCCGTAAGCTTTCTGTAAAAGCTCAGCGAAATGCCATCCTGCTGCTTTTAAACACACTCGCGAGTCAATCAGGGCAACGGCCACGGGAGAGGATGCAGGCGCGATCGGCGTCCAGCTGGATTCTCTTGTGAGCGATGAGAATGGATTCCCGCTGGCTAGAGGCTGCACAGCAAAATCTCTGCACACTTTCCGTTTGCCAAAGAATTAAGCGAAAGGACGCCGGTATGACAGGGGAAAGGACGGGGTGTGAATAAAGATAATTGGGGTAAAATAAAACAGCATAACAAGGCCCGTGACGCGGCGGAGGGGGACGGAGAACCGCATCACGACGGAGGCACCTTGATCCCATGCATTAGCGCGACAACGTTAAGCCCCGGATAAAGGGCTCCCCACGCCACCGTCAGTCATCAACACTGACCACAGCAGCTTACTGCAATGAGCTGAGGAAATCTTCACTGTGATTACACAGTCACAGCTGGGCACTAGGAGCTAGGATGATATTTAATTCTCAGTGTGTGTTGCGCTTTTCAGACCAAGAAAATCTTTTTTGTAATTTTGCAGGAAAATAAATGTAAAAAACAGTAATAATACGGTCTTAAAATAGATAATAAAATCTTCAGCCCCTCTCCAGTCTGTCTGCCAAAACCAACAAACTGCATCTGGTGTCTCAAAAGAGCATCTGGCCTCTTTACATGTCCACAGTTTTTATTTGTTTATTTATGACTGATTAGATACAAAGAAATCAAATGACTAACTCATATTTCACGTTCTGCATCATGGTACAGGACGCACAACCTCGTATTGAGCAATTCTACAAACTTATACTGTTTTTTGAGAAATATATTTTTCTATACATTTGACTATTACTTTAACTGCAGCTAAAAACAGGACAAAAGTTGCAAACAATTACTCAAGTACTGCACTATGTAGAGATCATTTTTCAAGGATATATTTTTCTATAAATGTTTCAACTTTCTTTAATAATAAAAATTCATAATATTTCAATAAAACTATTTATTTGCTGAAATGATTTTCAGTATTAGGTGGAAACCACTCGGGCAGCACAGTGCCATAGTGGGTAGCACTGTCGCCTCTCACCGTGTTCGCATGGGTTTCCTCCCACAGTCCAAAAGCATGCACTATAGATTAATTGGCGACTCTAAATTGGCCCCGTAAGATGTGAGTGCAAGTGTGGTTGTGTGAGTGTGTGTGTGCCCTGCGGTGTCTTGGCGCCTGCCCAGGGTTGGTTCCCGCCTTGCGCCCATAGTTCCCGGGATAGGCTCCGGTCCCCCCGGCGACCCCGGTTGGGATTATGAATGAATGAATGAATGAATGTTGGAAACCAGGTTACATTTCACTATAGGTTGCATTTATGTATGTGACAAACAAAATACTGTCGCATCCGTGCTAGGCAAAGATGTAAACGGAGTTTACGTGCATCAACAGATGCTCGGAAGAGACAGAGTTGTTACAAACTGGCAGACAAATACAGATGCAATCTCAGGAAATGGTTTCTCTGCTTCAATCAGAGGCAGACCCACAACACTCAGCAAAGACGTAGCCGGCGGGGACGAGCTTCCAGAACAAGTAGTCTGAACGAAAATGTGCACACCGCGTTAAGCACAACAAAGTGTCATGAAAACCATCGCAGTGTCTTTACTTGGGGATATGCTGCTTCAGGCAGGGTTCAGTTTTGAAAGCCATTACACTAAAATGTTAGTCTAGTTAAAAACAGCTAAGCTCTTAGCAGGTATGGCTTGCAAACTGGTTCAAACTGGATTTATAATATTAGTGTTACATTTTTGCTAGCTTACTGGAAACGTGGACAGGTTATTTGACTGACTCCATTTTTTTGCTACAAATCTCTCCGTTACTGCTAAATTACTGACATCAGTTTTACCTCAAGGATCAGCTTATTAACCCCAGTCTAGTTCAATATGCAGTTGGTGGCGTAACGGCAGGGTGTTTGCCCCGTGCTCCCAAGGTCGCACGTTCGAATCCAGGACCAGAAAAGTTACCACTGAGGTACTCATGAGCAATGTACCGTCTCCAAGCACTGCTCCCCAGGCGCTGCCCTTGTTAGCTGCCCTTCACAGATGGGTCAAATTTGCAGAGATCACATTCTGTTGTGGTGCACTGTGTGCTGTGCTGTGGTGTGTTCACAATGACAAATAATTGCTCACTCAATATGGAATTGAGCCCAACAAAGGGGAAAAAGATTACTGAGCCCTTTTAACCTCTGCTTAGTTTTACCTTGTGTAAATATTAAAGCCATTTCAAAAAGCATTTTTAACCACAGTCTAGTTGTTATATGAAATAAACATTGGATAAACCCTGGTTTAACCTAGTCAAATATTGGATAAAAATTACCAAGCATTTTTCAAACCTCAGTTTAGATTAACCTAGACTATGGATTACAAAGACTTCAATCACAGGCTAGTTTAACTTGGGATAAAGATTACTAAACCTTTTAATTCCAGTCCAGTTTATCATGTGGAAAGATTACTTAGCATTTTAATCCCAGCCTAGATAGTGAAAGTGAGTGATTGTCATTGTGAACGCACCACAGCACAGCACACAGTGCACCTCTGCATTTAACCCATCCGTGGAGGAGCACTGGTCAGCTATGAAGCGCCCGGGGAGCAGTGCTTGGATGGGTCAAATGCAGAGGTCACATTTGGTTGTGGTGCACTGTGTGCTGTGCTTGTGGTGTGTTCACAATGACAAATAATCACTCACTTTCACTTTACATGCAGTCTGTGAAAAGATATTGATAGGCAATTAGGAGAGGACTAAAAATGAGACCCTTCAGTACAACGAAACCACCCGAGGTCCCATCCAAATTAGGCTTCGTTGTGTAGAACGAGTGGTGCTAAATTCCCTAATTCTCAATAAGTGATCTCAGCCATTACTGGTCATGAGCTAATAGAAATCCACTTCAAACACTGTTCTTTCCTTAAACTCTTCCAATTTTTTGCCACTCTTTATTTTGTGACGTGAGCCAGACCATCGTGAGTCATGCCACAGCTGAGACTGCAAATGAGAGGAGGAAAAAGAGAAGCTAGGAGTCCAGCTCAACGCCTTCTAACTGAGGATGACGCATTACCAGTCCGTGACAATGTTCTCTCTCTCTCTCTACCTCACACCCGAATGAACACACACACACACATACACACACACACACATGCACCCACACCTACCTACCTCACTCCTGCAACTCCAGTCAGCGCTCTGCAAACTAATGACAAATTAATACCCAGCTAGAGCACACTCCATGCTCCCCCATAAACTCCACCTAATCAAACCATCAGTCACCTGCCAGGCACTATGCTCCACCCAAGTATAAAACGCTCAAACATCATTAAAAAATACACTCCATTTCACTGTGAGTGGTAATGTGTTGGGGGAGAAAAAACGGGTCATAACATTGCAGGGGCAGACGTGTGTCTGGTTTGAAAATAAAATTAAATCCTCCGTAAGCGCCAGACCGCTACATATCAAAAACACACCAAAAAAATCCTGGGTGAATATATGCTTTGCAATGAGACGGAACTCCCTTAAGAATTATACCGTAACTAACGCGAGTGATTGTCATTGTGAACACAGCTCAGCCCAGCACACAGTGCACCACAACAAAACGCAACATCTGCGTTTGACCTATCCGTGAAGGAGCAGTAGGGCAGCTGACATGGGCAGTTTCCGAGGAGCAGTGCGGTACCTCCACCGGTCTGGTGACATTCCATGGCAGTTTGCTCCAGATCACAATTTATGTAGAGTGTTTTCTAGAATTTTTAGCACTGAAGAGTTCTTGCATTTGTTTTCCACTTGCCACCACATCCTGGGAGGTTCCTGAGTGCTCCATGAGTAAAGAAATGAACAGTAGACAAGAAGCTCAAGGTCTTAGCTGATGGCCTTGTTCCCTGCTGCATGCTGATGTTGGGTGTTAATGGCTTTTGTGATGCTCGAGGGCAGAACTCGTCTCCGTCATTGTTTTAAAATAAAGAACAGGGCTCAAAGTGGCTCCGTTAAAGATTAAAGCCATCACTCACTGGTTAATTTAAGCCACTAATAATTGATCATTTAGCGTATGTGTAGAGAACACCAATTCTCTTCAAACTTAGTTAGTTAAAGTGTAAAGGCGCCAATACACATGCACGTTGTTTCACATTTTACATCGCTTTTCCCAACATTACAGTCATTATTGTGAAGTGAAAGTGAGTGATTGTCATTGTGAACACACCACAGCACAACACACAGTGCACCGTTGCAACGAAATGTGACCTCTGCATTTGACCCATCCGTGAAGGAGCAGTGGGCAGCGCTTGGAGACGAGTACCTCAGCGGTACCTTTACTGGTCCTGGGATTCGAACTGCCGATCACGGGGCGAACGTCCTAACCGTTACACTACCAGCTGTACCCTTTTATGCATTAAATATGTAAACATAAACACACAGACCTCCGTCATTTCAGTAGTGAATTATTTTTGAGGTACTACAAGTAAGTGAGTGAGAAAGCAATCAACTAAAGGATAAAATAGTAGATTCCCTGAACAATCAAACCAGTGGAATCACAACTGGAAAATTAATTGTTAATCTACTGATTGTCAATTAATTTTCCAGTAAGGATTACTCCAAACAAATGCTTTTCCAGTAGAGACGTTATTTTTTACCATGTTATTTTAACATACCTACAACGTTACGTAATTACTATTACTAATTTAAATATTGTCTACAGCATTTGTGCCATTTACTGGACAAATCAATGTGCTTTAATTGGAGAAATAATCAGACCAGGACTCAACAAGCCCTACGTTCCTCCATAAAGTACAGCAGTTTTAATGCTGCTTCCATCAAAATTTTTGTACAGTAAAAAAACCTGTTTTTCTGATCATCAGAAGCGCTCCCATGCTTTCAAAGTCTTTGAAAACGCTAGAGACTGAGTCAGACAATGCTGCAGTCGCCATGATTTTTTAAAAACCGTCACGTTGACCGCAGCTGAGCAATGACTGAGGACGAAAAGGGCTGGTGTCTTCCATGCAGCCCTTACTTAGGGGGTACTGATGAAATAATATTTGTTAGAATTAGTTGAAGCATTTTACAAATCAAAATATTATTTAAAAATATTTATATAATATTATCAATTACGCTGAATACTTAGAACAGTGTTAATACATTGAATATTTTCACATGCCTGCATGGCGTGAGAACTACAGAGAAGGCTGCACCTATGGATCGAGTGACTTGTCCGGTGATTTGGGTCTCTGTCTTCGGTCAGCAGCTGTTGGCTCTAATAAGGAGCCTGCCCTCACCGGCGGCCGGAGGAAGGCCAGTCCCAGTTCAGCGGAGTCAGCATTGATTTAGAGAGCGCCAATGAAAGGCACACATGGGGGTGGGGGGGAAAAAGCAGCTTGGGGGACTGCGTCAAGAGCAGGATATTACTGCGGATGAGATGGAGTCTTTAGTGCGGCGAATTTAGCCTGCGAGGGAGATCAGGCGGCTGATGAGCTCCTCTATTGGCAGCCGACGCAAAGGACGGAGGCGACGCTCGGCTTTGGCAGCAATGTTTTTATGGACACGAGCGTTGCGCCACGACGTGCGTTTGTTCTCCGTTTCATCATGTTGTCTTTTATCTTTGGCACAACATGTATATAGAGAGGTGGGGGGAAAGGGATAACCAAGTGCGAGCAGCCACACGAGCATGTGCACATACACGCAGAAAAACGAATGCAGACACAGACAGTGAGACAGAGCGCGCGAGAAAGAGAGAGCAAGAGCGAGATGAGGGCAGAGATCAGGAGAAAGCTGTCGACAATGACAGCTGCACTGGATCAGGCTGACGGAATGATGTTTTTTTTTGTTGTTTCCTTTTTTTTGTCTTACACTCCCCCATCAAACACACACACAAACTCACACTTGCGCACATGGCTGATACTGAGAGGCAGAAGCAGAATATGACTCAACATCAGCACTAAATATTCCTCCAGCAGCCTTACTCGGGTAAAGACTGACGGATACTTAATGGTCTACAGCAAATGATAAACTCTTAACAAGCATTTACCGTCCGTTGATTATTCCTCTCATTTAAGCAGCGCTTTTGACGGGCCGACTGACCTCTCCTTTATTCTACCGGCTTACCTGAGTGATTTTGCTTTGAACCGCAGACACAATGGTGGACGTCACTTGCTTGTCTTTTTCCTGCGAACCATCCCTGAAAAGAGAAACAGGGAGAGGGGGGAGACGTTCGTCATCAATCGGCGGCGCCTAATATGGTATTCGTGGCAGCTGGTGTGTATTTAAGGCTGCAAGGACAGGCAGGAAGCGGAGAAAGTCCAGACCTCAGTCCACAAAACTTGAGGACCAGAGAACGGCCATGAAATATTCATCCATAACCGGAGAATATGTGTCAACAAGGCCACAGAAGGCAAACAAATAAAAAAAGAAGGGGGAAAAACCCCTCACTACACAGCCCACACACACACACACACACAAGGGTCACGAGCGCCCGGGAAGTTCTGAGCAAACTTTTCTGCCACTGGAATCTCCTCGCAGCGGCTATATTTCTAGGATTGGAAGTCGAAACAATCAATAACTCGGAAGGAACAGCGGGTGTCGTGGCGCCTCGGCTTCCTTCCCTTCTGTGCTGTCAAAACAGATTCTAAATCAAAAGTCACTGTGGGTGACAGCGGTTTCAGAAGCTTTTATGTTTCTTTCAACAGGTCATTAGTCTGGTTGTCAAAGAACACAAAACCCCCCAGAAAAAGCTGCTAAAAGCAACATCTGTCTGCTGAAAACGCAGAAGGACATGAAATAAGGTTGCCTAGATGCACGGTAAGGTGCTGATTTTGCTTAGATGATTTGCTTACCTGGACCTGCTGAAGCTGGAGGCGGGGCTAGCAGTAGGGGAGGGGCTAGCAGCTTTGGCGTTTGCTCCTCCTCCTCTTCTGTCGGGCGAAGCCGATGGTGAGCGAGAAGAACGCTTGGAGCGATGCTGCGATTTCGACGATTTCCTCTTCCTCTTTTCGTGAGGCGACCTAAGACAGACAATGCGATGTTAGAAAACAAGATGCCGGTGTGGAAGAAATCTCAAAAGGATGAAGGTGAGAAGCATTTCAGTAACGGGCTTTCTTCACGGCAGAGGCAATTATTTCGCCTCAAACGGTAAATTAACTCCCAAACACGAGTAACAAGGCAAAAAGAATCCGATGACGACGTTCCCTTCGGGGGAGTTCCGGCAATAGCTCCTTTTCCTTAATACATTTCAATCAGCGCAAATTGTTAAACGATAGTGAGTCATAACACACATGATTTAGAAATAGAAGTGTCTACGGCAGCATATTTCCAGTTGCCAAGAAACAAGGTGGCGGAAACTGCAATTTCTGTGGATAACCAAAGTTCCCCCATCAGGAGAGTTATGACATCCCATGCGAGGAGCTAATATTCTTCGTTCCAACCCAAACCCTTTCACTTAACAGCCATGAGTCAAATATTCCACATTTCCTCTCGGTTTCATGTTCCTTAGCCTTAATATAGCCCCGTTGCACTTGTTTAAAATAAAATCCACATTTCCGGTGAAATATGAGCAGTCAAAAGTGCTAGAAAAACTTGGGAACTTTAGATTGTTGGCCTTATTTTATTTTAATGCCCGAAGCAAGTTCGGTCAGAACTCGAAATTCTTAGTAGCAATATTTAGCGTTTAAAGACAAGTTAAAACTAATTCCCAAACTCAAGCTGAATTGAACAAACATTGACAAACGGAACAGTTTCTACTCAATACTAATTGGACCAACTATATTAGGTTCCTAAAGGAGCCAGAAAGTGGCATTGTGGGTTATTTTGGGGCAGCCATATCCACAAACAAACAAACAAACAAGCAGACCGACAGATAAACGAACAAATATTCAAACATTCAGCTGAATATTCAACTGCAAGAACAGATGGACGCATGAACAGATAAAGCCACAAACAAAAACTTCTTTTGGACGCCTGCATCTATTAATACGCTGCAGCGCTTCCTTTAAGATTTTAGAAGCATTTCACAATATACAAACATACTATGGACTAAGGATTTCACGGTATGCTAAAAAAATAAGTAAGCAAGTAGTTGTATTGTCATCTCAGCCATATATTTTAAAGTACACAGTGAGATGAGGACCACAGATGTAACATACAACACAACAGCACGTTCAACAATGAGGGTAAGAGAGGGATAAATTTAACTTACATGACATATTAACATTAAAAAATATATACACACTACCAGTCAAAAGTTTGGCCAACCCTTCTCATTCGGTTTTTCTTTGTTTTTATTATTTTCTACAATGTAGATTAATATTGAAAACATCAAAATGATGAACACATTTAGAATTATGCAGTAAAAAAAAAAAAAAAACTGTTAAACAAACCAGAATGTTTTATATTTTAGATTCTTCAAAGTAGCCACCTTTCGCTTTGATGACAGCTTTGCACACTCCTAATAAATATAATCTAAAACAAATAAAATCTAAAATAAAATACCTAAAAATATAACGCTATATTCGCTGAATGCTATAGTACAATTTATCAGAAATTAAGAATATAACTTTAACGGTGATACAATATTGTATACAACATACGGTGTTATAATACGACAGACTAAAGACTGGGTAGAAGGAAGAAAAAGAGTGCAAATGTACTGGAGAGAATACATTCAACGTAAACAAGTTATACTGTGCAAATGTTGCAGTGGAACCATTTACATTTACAGCATTTAGCAGACGCTCTTATCCAGAGTGACTTACATTTCCTAAGTTCACAGACCGTTCCCCTGAGAGCAACTTAGGGTTAAGGGTCTTGTTCAGGGACCCAGTGTTGGTAACGTCAGAGGTTGGATTCGGACCCGCAAGCTCTTGCTCCAAAGGCGAGTGTCCTACCACTAGGCCACCAACACCCGCACACATTTTCAACTTGACCCAGGTCAGGAGTGTTTCGTCATATGCCTTTACTTCCTGTATGCTTTATTTGAAATGCAAATCCTTCTTCACAATTTACCTTTTGCATTTATGGCATTTAGTAGACACTCTTAACCTCTGTTTCCAAATTACAGGGACTGTCTCTGTGGAGCAACTTGGGGGTCTTGCTCAGGGGCAAAATGGTGGCACGACGACAACGAAATGTGACCTCTGCATTCTACCCATCCGTGAAGGAGCAGCGGGCAGCTAACAAGCGCCCGGGGAGCAGTGCTTGGGGACGGTACCTGGCTCACGAGTACCTCAGTGGCAACTTTACCGGCCTTGGATTCGAACCTGCGACCTTCTGATCACACCCTACCGTTACGCCACCGGTTCTTCTCCGTGATAGCATGACGTTGACCCAGAGCGTAAAGTAAGGTCCATGAAGACATTGCACCTAGGGTTGGAAGTCAAATCTTCCCCTTTATTACAGACAAAACTCATATTTTAGCTGATAAATAACAACAACCAGCATTCTACTCACAATACAGCTATTTACTCAATATTATTCCCGACGCGGCTCCGAGTCGTGGCACAGGGGACTGTGGGAAATGTAGTTCTCTCCCAGAAAGAGAGAATATATCGAGATATACTGTATATTGCCATAGAGCTTAAAAATACCCTCAATATTATTATTAAGCTATATTACCGAGGCCTAATTGGACCTTATTCATCAACTGTTCTTAAGTGAAAGTGAATGATTATTTGTCATTGTGAACACACCACAAGCACAGCACACAGTGCACCACAATGAAATCTGACCTCTGCATTTAACCCATCCGTGAAGGAGCAGCGGGCAGCTAACAAGCGCCCGGGGAGCAGTGCTTGGGGACGGTACCTGGCTCACGAGTACCTCAGTGGCAACTTTACCGGCCCTGGATTCGAACCTGCGACCTTCTGATCACAGATCACAGAACACCTTACCGTTACGCCACCAACTGCCTCTTGGTCCATAGGCAAGCATCCAACCAGCAGACATCCCAAATCGCTAAAGGGAGACTGTCCCGGTAATTAGGAAATGGAAGTCACACGGGATAAGAGCATCTATCTAAATGGCAAAGGAAAAAGTAACTTTAATGCAAGTGCCCTGAGGTTTCTGCAAAAAAACATTAATGTAATGTTCTTTGGATTTGAACCTACAACATGTCAGTCCCGAGGCAAGTATCTTACCAGCAGACACCAGTCCATATGTTAACACTGATGCAGTGACAATCTCACTTAGACCAACTTCGAGATGTTATTATGCCATGTTTAAACCTCAACCAGTGTATGCTGAGATCTGAGAACTGAGATCTAGCAAATTTAGCTAAATATCGTCTGTCTACTAAATATCAATTTGAAAGCCGTTGTGAATGTTTGAATTCTGTGCGTGTAACACTATAGAAAACAGTTTCTGCATGTATGTAATTTAACAGACACTCTTAACTACTCTTCCATTTCCTAATTACAGGAACAGACCTCCTGGATTAATCTGGGGTTAAGGGTCTCGCTCCGGGACTCGGCTGTGGCAGTTCTGGCAGGTGAATAGAGCTGGATTTGAACCTACGCCCTTTTGGTCCATATGCAAGCATCATTGACTTCGCCACATCAAACACATTATGGAAACAGCAGCATTAATATTTTTTTCCCCAAATACACAGAGTGGAAACACTGACTCATCAACAGTTTCCACCACTCCACAAAAATGAGACTGGCCTTAATCCTCAGCACAACACGTGTCCTGTGGAGTCTGTGGCACTCTGATGGAGAAGTGTAGATTTGATTGAATCCAGGAGCATGTTTCCTGTCTTGACTGCAAACTTTGGAGAAGGAGGGATAATGGTATGGGGATGTTTTCAGGAGTTTCGACTAGGTCCTAGTGGAGGGAACTCATAATGCGTCAACTTGTCAAGACATCCAGGAAAAGTCTGTGCCTCTAACTATGTGGGTTCTTCTCCGTGATAGCCTGACGTGGACCCAGAGCGTAAAGTAAGGTCCATGAAGACATTGCACCTAGGGTTGGAAGTCAAATCTTCCCCTTTATTACAGACAAAACTCATATTTTAGCTGATCAATAACAACAACCAGCATTCTACTCACAATACAGCTATTTACTCAATATTATTCCCGACGCAGGTCCATCGCATTATTGTGACGCGGCTCCGAGTCGTGGCACAGGGAACTGTGGGAAATGTAGTTCTCTCCCAGAAAGAGAGAATATATCGAGATATACTGTATATTGTGTATCGCCATAGAGCTTAAAAATACCCTCGATATTATTATTAGGCTATATTACCGAGGCCTAATTGGACCTTATTCATCAACTGTTCTTAAGTGAAAGTGAATGATTATTTGTCATTGTGAACACACCACAGCACAGCACACAGTGCACCACAATGAAATGTGACCTCTGCATTTAACCCATCCGTGAAGGAGCAGTGGGCAGCTAACAAGCGCCCTGGGAGCAGTGCTTGGGAACGGTACCTTGCTCATGGGTACCTCAGTGGTAACTTTACCAGCCCTAGATTTGAACCTGTGACCTTCTGATCACGGGGCGAACACCCTACTGTTACGCCCCGAAGAAATGTATTCATAAAACCCACTCATGCAGTTCTCACAAAAATTATGACATTCACCAATGCTTTCCTATTTATTTTTGAGATAAGAATAGAATCTATAAACAGCGAATCGCAAATTTTACTGCAAGAAACACTAGTGAATGTGGTTCTCTACTGGGTGAAAGAACCTGTCTGGCCCACATGAAGTCCTGACCTAAACCAGTGGCAGTAGGATAGAGGTGGATTTGAACCTACAACCTCGTGGTATTTAAGCAAATATCCTACCACTAGAACCCCAACTCCCTTTCCAAATCCAATTCCACAAATGATCTTAAAGATGAAAGGAGGAAAAATCCAACAGACACATTCCAAAAGTCTTCCCCGAATGTGAGGACCAACTCTGTAAAATACTGTACATTCCTATGTCTAGATTTCTGGACTGGGCGCGTAATGGATTATGAAGGAGCCGTTTTGCATCATCTTAACGCAAATACAAGCAAGTGAAACAAAGGCAGGGAGCTGTGCTTCTCCTCCTCCCTCTCGTCTCCCAGGAGGTGGTATGCGGGCGGCTCTGGGAACGAAGAGGCTCGACGTGACGCGACGCTCCACCGTGGTGTAATTGTAGTGGAAGTGCGCTGTGCTGGAGCACTCGCTTCGTAAACTATAAACCGTGACAGCAAAGGATGGCCCAAAGCTACAGGAACTTTTCGTCCACAGCTGACGCTAACGGACGTGACTCATTTGAACACTTCGGTCACGTCTCACGCTTAAATGACAAGACGCGCCATTAATTGCGATGTGTAATTACCCGAGGAAAAGGTGAAAAGTCGACTGAAATGGAGTGGGAGGCACACGTCATAAAAGGGTGTAATAAAGTCTTCTACGACACACTGGACACGATGCTTCTGCGGCTGAACGAAGCAGGCCTGGTGATAAAGGACATTTTCTTAAAGCAGCTACAAGAAGAACAGCTGTGTCCCGGCCCAAAATGTGTGTGGGTGTGTTTGTGTGTGTGTTTGTGCGCGTGAGGAAGCAAGGACAAAGCAGCAGCCACTACATCCTTGCAGCAACAAATTAGCGCTGCACTATACTGGATTTTTTTTATTTTTATTTTTTGCAATATACTGCAATAAGACATTTAATAACTTCATTAGCTAAATTCGGAAAATGATTTGAGAATTACTGCAGTGGTTTGGAGTGCATCTCTCTAGAAAATAAAAGGTATAAAAATCCTGAAATATAACTATTTACAATAGTTTTTTATACTTTTTCCTAAGTATCTTTAATTAATATCAGTCAAACTGTACAAGCAATGCTATGAATAAGCAATAATGTAATAAATCATGAAGAAAGTAATTCACGTCAATAAGTAAATGTTTATAATCATTTGTGTATCCTAGTTGGCAATTTGTTACTTAAATAAAAGTAGCAGGTACAGAAAAGTATAGTAAGTGTGTGCAAAAAAAATTTAATCGAATCGCGATTCTTTCTGTCGATTCAAAATCGATTCACGCATTCCAAAAAATCGATGCAACGCAATGGCACTAGTTGACTTCTTCCCCCCCGACACGAGTTCAGCTTATTAATCCAATGGCGCAAGTGGGAATCTGCCCAGATAGACCTCCTTCATAAGAGCATTACGGAAACGCAGTCAGTATGCGTACATATGCGTTATATTTAGTAAACTACATTTGATTCAGTGTGATTTTTTTGTTGTTGACCTGCCACAGTCAAATGGGAAAAGTAACTCAAAAAAATGAATTGTGAATCGCTTAGGAATCATGAATCGCTTAAGAATCGAATCGTTAGCTCAAGAAACCGAATCGATTCGTGAGATTTTCTGAACTGTGCACCCCTAATAGTAAGAGTATGTTAGAAGTAGATAAATAAAAATAAGTAAATAAATACGTTTTCAACATTTTTCAACAATCTATTACAAAAACTGTTCATACATGTGTCCAAAAACATATACCTTTTGCCCGCTCTTTTTGGTCCAGATTTCAGTGCAAAATAAATAAAAAGAACTGATCTGTCAGACTTACATTCCCTAATTACTGAGACAGTCTCCACGGAGCAACTTGAGGGTAAGGGTCTTGCTCAGGGGCCCACTGGTGGCTGCTCTGTTAGAATCCGAAACCCATCAATCCATGAGCTCTTGATTCCCAGACTTGTATCTTACCTCAAAGTCATCACTACACCATTTTTACACCCACTACAATGCCTATAATCATATTTTTGAATATTTTACAGTGTACTCTTACACATATTTACAACATTTAGAAGACGCTCTTATCCAGAGCACCTCCCAAATTACAGGAGCTACTTGGGGTTAAGCGACTTGCTCAAGGGTCCAGCGCTGGAGGGAGGATTTGAAACCACAACCTCTTAATCCAGAGGTTAGAATCCTACCACTAGACCACCACCAGGTCATGTAGATGTGATTATTTGTCAGTAATGATGTGGTCACTCTCTAAATAGACAATACAACATGTGACCAACTCGGCTAGAAGATCTCTGACCTACATCAACAGCCTCAGAAGTGAACTCTCCACTAGGACGGTCAGGGCTTTAGTCCTGCAGCATAGACAAATGGACTGCTGTGGCTTAAAAGGTGGGATTTATTAAATGGGCTGAATCCCCCCCCCCCACCCCTCAATCTCTCTCTCTCACACACACACACACACACACACACACTTGTGTTCTTGGCAGTGGCGTGGCTGAATGTTTTAACAGGTTTTAACGGCCTCACGCTCACATTCTGGAGGACCATCTGTATGACGGCAGCTTCCCGGCTGGTCGCTGGTCCGGTGTACGTGGACGAGTGAAGCTCCTTCCTTCCCTCGCGGAGCCGCCTCTCAGCCCCGAGCCAGCAACACAAGAGCCAAGTGACTCGGCTTCCAAGCCGCCACTAATCCAGCTCTTGTTTCCGCTCTCATTACAGACAACCGCGAAAAAAAGACCAGGAAGGAAGTCAAGGCCGTAATGGAATACGATGAAGCACCCCTTTTTTCGGAGAGCGAGCCCAGTCAGAACCTAGTGTCACGAAGGCGGTGACGAAGGCGATATTAAACCCAACAAAACTACGAACCATAAAAACGGCGGCAAGTCATCATTACTGTGGCTTCCCGCCGTTCGTCCACACTTTAAAACTGCTTTTGCGCCGATAGTGAAATTGGTGAGGGTGCGGAGGGGAGGGGAGCGGCAGCTGGAATCCCGCAGCCTCTCGATAGGGGGGATTAGTTGGAATGAAAAGACGTGCACGCTGTGGAGAAGCATTTTTTTTTCCCTCCTTGAACAGAGCAAAGCAGAGAGCACTGACTGAAAATAAAGGCCGAGAGTGGACTCTACGATAACGCTTGTCTCTGGATTCAGCAAGTAGAAACTGGAGAAATTTTGGAGACTTAACCGTAAGGGGTGCAGAGATCAATATATAATAAATATGTGACCCTCCACGGCAAAACCAGTCGCTTGTCGCAAATTTTCAATTGAGTTATTGAGTTATATGAATCAGACGACATATGACTGAGATATCAACATTGACTGAGATATCAACATTTAAAGGAGTCGGGTTTCTCCTGTCACGCCAAGTGAGAAACGGAGAAATCTGCCTTTGAAGTTGACTATCGACGTAGCACTCACAGACGCTTGCTGCGGTCTCGGCTATGTTTGCATTTACGGTAGCCTACGCTGCATTCACAGCCACACGGATAGCCTACCTGCGTTAGGTTAACTGAACTCGGGAGACGGAGATGGATTCCGGAGAAATATCTTCACGCTAGTCAACGAGTGGATTTACCGTAAATATTGAAGTAGAGCGGTCAAAACAGAAACTTTTAACATTCTGCTGGAATTGAATTCCTCACCTCAGGAAAGTCACGTTTTTAGGACGGAACGGGCAAGTTTTTCAGCGAAATTTATTCACAACAGTACAGTATAGACCTTCCACTGTTTCAAAACACTAAAAACAAAAAATCCAAAATTTTACCCCACGCAACATAAACGGTCGTTTTTCTCGGAAACCTCCGTTGCGACATGCGACTGGTTTTGCCGTGCATATTTTAAAACAATGCATACTGTTAGAGATGCACGATGATCTCGGAACCATAACGGAACTGGCTGATAATTGCTTTTTTAAGTCATCGGCATCGGACTGATTCTTAGATTTGCGCAATATTTCCAGCCAATATTTGATGATGCATTTACTGTACTCAGCCACGTACTATCTCACTTAACAGTATGGCAGGAAGGTGCTCTTATCATCCTTTTGTGCAGTTGGTGGTGTAACGGTAGGGTGTTCGCCCCATGATCAGAAGGTTGCAGGTTTGAATCCATAAAGTTACCACTGAGGTACTCATGAGCAAGGTACCGTCCCCAACCACTGCTCCACAGGTGCTTGTTAGCTACCCACTGCTCCTTCACGGATGGGTTAAATGCAGAGGTCACATTTCATTGTGGTGTATTCACAATGACAAATAATCACTCACTTTTCTATGCGGTAGTATGTATCTCACAAAATAACCAAGGTTATAGCTTAACGGCTCTCTAACCACTAGGTAGTGCACACAGAGAGTCACATGCACCCTATTTGACTTGATACACATCCATAGGGCGTAGAAGTGATTTTTTTCCCTTAAATATTGTGATTACGCTCAAAGTGTTCTGCCCTTGCTCTGTTTTCACGCCCTCTTGGCTTGGCACTGTGTTAGAAACGTCAGAGAAATGGCATTACTTTTGTGCCGAAATTCTGAGCATGCTGTGGAACTTTGCCGGGCAAAATATCTTACGTTGACACACTTAACTCTGCCTGTGCTCGCGCTCAACTTCGCGTTCCTCGTTTACTGGCACTGGCATTGGATATCGCCCGATAATTTCCATAGCGTACATCCCTGCATACTTTCTAACATTTTAGATTTCTAAAACAATATTTCTTCAGTATCCTTCAGTATAAACTCTGCATCAGTGAGGCTGGTCCTCTTTTGACTGTTGTTACTGGTTGGCCGCGGCCAAATCACAAGCTTTGACGACCACAACAGAATCAGACAAAAGAGTCGCTAAAGAGGTTGAGAAAAAGAGAAGTTTTGTCATTTTGCCTCAAACATTTGAGGTATCAGGGTACTCTGGATTAGGAGAAAACAAAAGGCCTTGATGACCACAGCAGCTGCAGCGCTATATACAAGCCTGTATTTAGTCTGATAACTTTAATTTCTGCTAAATAAGTGGCATATTGTAATTATTGACGGTGTCAGTAGGCGCATTCTTTCACAGACTTGTCAAATTACTTTGCTTCTCCAATTACGTTAAGCACACTTCCTTGTGCGGTTAATACCATAAATACTAGAGAAACATCTTTATATTTGTTAACAATCAACAGCATTTGAATGAGCTATTTTAAATTAAATCTAATTTCATTTACATACTTTAAAGTGAAAGTGAGTGATTATTTGTCATTGTGAACACACCACAGCACGGCACAACGAAATGTGACCTCTGCGTTTGACCCATCCGTGAAGGAGCAGCGGGCAGCTAACAAGGGCAGCGCCTGGGGAAGCAGTGGTTGGGGACGGTACCTTGCTCGTGAGTACCTCAGTGGTGATTTTACACTTTCTACTGTAAGTGATCTATACAGGAAAAAGTAACTTTAACTAATAAAATTCACTCCACACACAGTAGGAAAATAACAGTGGCAGAAACACTGCACAGTCCGTTTTACGGATTCTCTCACAAAACCACCATAACCCATGCCCTTTGTGACATCTGACGCCGCTCCAACACGACGCCGTAAAGCAGATTCCCAGTCGTTCCAAACAGAGAGCGAAAGAACACAAGTTGGGAGTACGAGAGCCTGTGGGTCTATTACCGCTGCCAAAAGAGGGGAAGATCAATAGCTATTATTCTAAATATGTCCCCAACTCGGGACAGACTGTAAGAAATGCTGTGTTTGGTATGCAGCCCTGGTGCCTTGCGATAAGAGTTAATGAACTTGGTTGTGACTAACACTTGTGCGCACTTAATGCCTGTGTGTTAATTAGAGAGCCGGGCTGATTCAGAACTTACTGAACTAATTGTGCTGTTACAACTCAATGAGCAAACGGCGCTGCACAATCCGGAGCGAAGACGCTTCGGCTGCAGAAGCGGATTGAACTTGTGCGTGTCTCTTTCTTTTTGATCAAAGACGAACGTAGAGGAAAAACAAAAATCGGACCGCGCTACCCAAGCTAATGGCCTCCTTTCTCACGCTCATTTACTCCTTAGAAGTGTGTGTCCTTGCGTGTGCCGTGGCGTAATGTAGCATGTTTTAAAAAATAATAAATTAGAGCAATAAAGTCAAAATATTATCTCGATTTATTTCATTCAATGATCCCATATTATGGAAAATTCACTTTTTCTGTTCTTTGGACATCCATTTGGGACTGTACTGCCCCTAACACTCTGTACGGTTGATTAAAAATGGTCAATTGTGTTTACTACGACACAGTAGGGGACATTGGAATAACTCCACCCCCCTATCTGAGAACCTCCGCCCACCAGGTGGAACTGCTAGCGCTTCCTGATCCGCCGTGTTTTCTTACAAGCGCCAGCGTTGAAATCGGAGTGAAGAAGTCTACCGGCGGACTGTTGTGTTGAACATGTACGGCTGTATGACGCCCCAGTTCCGGAGTGGGGTGTGGGCAGCAGTGGCTCATTTACCTTTAGGAAAACTAATAAAAAACAAGTCTGTTCTGAAAGGGACTGAAACAGAGGGGTAAAAAGCTGGTAAAAATGCCTAATGCCTGAGAGGTTTTTAGAACTACTTCAGAGACATGATTAATGGAGCTCATAGACCTATTTTAACTTGTTGAAAAAAATTATAATATGGAACCTTTAATAATATTGATCTCAATGTTTACCAAAATGTGGAATTTCACCTTTTTTTGCGGCTTTTACTGGCCATGCATGCTACTAATTCACAGGGAATTAAAAATATGGCCATTTTAGCTCAAATGTTTTGATCAACCAGTATCAAGGGAGATGCAACCTGTCACTGGAGGAATACATTTGTTTTCTATGCCTCCTAAAATGATAAAAGTGAGTCTCCTTTCTAAGCCTTATCCACTCTATATATAGAATGTCTTGCTTGTGTGTGTGTGTGTGTGTGTGTAACATCTACAGTGATGCAATGCAGTATGTTTAATTAAAAAGACATCTAGCACAAACCCAGACCCCCATCACTTCAGCTAGTTCAGGTTACTCATCCATTAGTGTTTAATGTTAACATGAAACGTATTTTTCAATCAGCACATTAGTGGAAATTATTGGTAGCAAGAGGAAATTAGTCCAAAGTTGGCAAGTGCAAGACAGAGTGTGTAAGCAGATCAAGAGCAAAATGTCCAGAACACGAAAAATAAACAAAAGAACATCTAAAAACGACAAAAAATCAACACACTATGAAATAATGGCCTCCTTTCTTCTGCTCACCTCTTATAGAATGCTGTGAATGTGTGTGTGTGTGGGGGGGTGTGTGCGTACCTGGATCTGGACCTCGAGCGCTTCCTGCCCAGGCCTGGGCTGTTGCCAAGGCGATAGGCACTTCCTCCGTAGCGTTCCCTCTCGCGTTCTCTCTCCTCCCGGCGTCTCTCTGAAGATCGAGCGCGGCGCTCCCGCCTGCTCGGGGAACGAGACTGGGACCTGACAGCGGGGAGGCAAGACGGCAGAACAGGCAGAGACACGATCAGACGGCGGCTCGCAGGGGCGGAAAAAGCAGAATTCTCCATCGTATATGCGTATCCGGGGCCTCACCAAACCCCAGCTATGGCGGGTGTTGCTTTGGAGTTCCTTAATTAAGGTTAATTCATAATTTACGCTTCGCCTCGAGTCGACGCTGTATTTCTCTGTCGCTGTAATGATGCCCCTTTACTCCCCCCCCCCTCCTCCACGTGTTAAAACAGGAACCCAAACTGGTAAACAGGACGGAGGAAACCTACATCACCGGGCTCTGAGAGTAAAGATTACACCAGGCGATTTCGCAGTGCTGTGTTCCAGATTAAAGCTCCCCGCTCTTTCCCTTTACATTATTAAAACCAAATATGCCTCAAGCACGCCTGCATCTCTCTCACTCCTGGGTGGTGGAGGCGGAAAATCGTGACGGCGAGGCAGCTGTCTTCGGCCCAGCCTTACAGTTCCAAATGCTAACATCAAAATTTTGACTTAACTGTGACAGTAATGGTTAAAAAACTGACATATACTTTTGCAGCACTGCAATAAACATATTTTTCTGTGATATACACGGTGAAAAGTCATCTGCAATGGAGTAGGAGGCAAACGTCTCAGGGGTGCAATAAAGTCTGCTGGGTGCTAGACAAACCAGTGAAGATGCCGCTGCTGAGTGTTGAAGCAACAGAACCAGCCCTGAAGATTGACATTTCTGTCATTTAACAAAAGCTCTTATTCAGAGCTGCTTCCGCGTCCTAATTACAGGGGCAGTGTCCCCGGGGCAACGTGGGGTCAAGGGTCCTGCTCAGGAGCACAATGGTGGCTGGAGGTAGAATAGATATAGGTTTGAAACCACAACCTCTTGCTCACAAATGTCCTACACCTAGGCTTGATCTTGAACAAGTTCAATCTTCTATCTTGCAGAGCGAGTACCATCTTCCAGAATGAGTTTCCATCTTCCAGAGTGAGTTTCCATTTTCTAGCGAGTTCCATCTTCCAGAGCGAGTTCCATCTTCCAGAGCGAGTTCCATCTTCCGGAGTGGTTTCCATCTTCCAGAGTGGTTTCCATCTTCCAGAGCGAGTTCCATCTTCCAGAGTGAGTACCATCTTCCAGAGCGAGTTCCATCTTCTAGAGTGAGTTTCTGCCTTCCAGAGTGAGTTTCCATCTTCTAGTGAGTTCCATCTTCCAGAGCGAGTTCCATCTTCTAGAGTGAGTTTCTGCCTTCCAGAGCGAGTTTCCATCTTCTAGTGAGTTCCATCTTCCAGAGCGAGTTCCATCTTCTAGAGTGACTTTCTGCTTTCCAGAGCGAGTTTCCATCTTCTACTGAGTTCCATCTTCCAGAGCGAGTTCCATCTTCCAGAGCGAGTTCCATCTTCCAGAGCGAGTTCCATCTTCCAGAGCGAGTTTCCATCTTCAATCCTTAATCCAGAGTAACTTTCATCTTCCATCTTCCTGAGCCACTCCCATCTTCCAGAAGGAACTCCATCCTCCATCACTTATCCAGAGTGACTTTTATCTCATAAAGAAAGGGGCAGTCTCCATAGCAAAAAGAGAATGCATTTGAACCTACAACCTTTTATGTCTATTTCTAGCCTCTAATTATATATATTTTAAAAAAAAAATCCCTGTCTAGTTTAAAATGTATATTGCATATTGTCTGGTTTAAAATGTATATTGTTTAATGTATATTTTAGTATTTCTACTTATTTATTGTCTATCCCATGTGCCTAGTCGTGCCACTGCCTATTTATTCTCTGTTCTACTGTTCTTTGTTTGTTTGCACTGGAAATAACCTGGAGCCACGTCGTCTCGTCTCTCTATGTATCTGTACAGTATACAGCAGAGATGACAATAAAGATGACTTTGACTTTTAGTGGACAAACGAAGATCGTACCCTAAGGCATTTTCCAAAACTAGCTATGCTCTTGGCCTGTAAGTGCAAGAACATTAGGAAGCCAACAAAAAATCCACATTGTTTTACAACCAAACAATGACTTGCATAGCTACATTCAGAAAGAACGGATCATTTCAGAATGCCTAGGACTTTTATGAGGGAGTTCATCTGCACATACTGTATTTACTCAGGCTGTTTTTGGAACTTCATCCAAGAACTCTTAAATCAGAGTAAATGATGTAATGTCAGAGAAGACTTCTCTTGTATATTAGTCATAGAAAAAGTGAGAGAGTGAGTCCCCTTTTGCATCAAGCAGCAAAAAAGTGGATTTCATTTGCCTTACTTTATACTGACTGTGCTATGAAGTGACTAGGGCGGCACGGTGGTGCAGTGGTTAGCGGTGCTGCCACACAGCGAGAAGGTCCTGGGTTCGAACCCCGGCGACGGCCGTGGGGTCTTTCTGTGTGGAGTTTGCATGCTGTCCCCGTGTTTGCGTGGGTTTCCTCTGGGCGCTCCGCTTTCCTCCCACAGCCCAAAGGCATGCACTATAGGTTAACTGGCGACTCTAAATTGGCCCCGTAAGGTGTGAATGTGTGACTGTGTGATTGTGTCTGTGCCCTGCGGTGTGTTGGCGCCTGGCCAGGGTTGTTCCCTGCCTTGCGCCCGAAAGTTCCCAGGATAGGTTCCGGTCCCCCCGCGACCCCAGTTGGGATTAAGCGGTTCGGATAATGAATGAATGAATGAATGAATGAATGAAGTGACTACTCTGTTACGTTGCTAAAATGACATTCTGCAGGTGTGCAGGACATCATGCTGGAGGTCAGAAAGGTTTTAAAGCACTCGCAAGCCCCTCCATCATTAACAGCAGGTACGGGACACAATGCGGCTGGCTCTCCGTTCTTACCGGCAGTCCTCTGAAGTCAGCCAGAGCGACAGCGCTCTTAGAAAGCTTCATTTTTGCCGTTGTCCCTCCAGGCCTGGAGCTCTCATAATAATAATACATTTTCTGAGGGTGACTAAGTCTTTTTGTACATTACACGTTTCAAGGGCAATAACTGTACGAATTGACTCAAGTTAAACTCTGCAAACTCTTCTAATTCCATCCCCTCCCTAACACACGTCGTTCAGGTAATAAATGAATGTTTCTGAGTGACAGGTGACCTCCCACACACTGAGAGGAAACCTCACATGTGGCCTCACACGCTGAGAGATTAATTAAAGCTAAATCCCGCTATCAAACCCTATCTCCTGCTAGCGAATGATAAAAACGTGGCATCGTGGTTTTCATGGATACTCATGTTATTTTAATTTTTAATGTGCACAGTTTGATAGTCATGCGAGGGCTCCAGACAAAAGAAAAAAAAAAAATCAGGAGTCACTGGCTCCTAAACCCAAAATATTCAGGAGCCAAATGCTTTTTTTGGGAGCCATAATATCCATCACACGCCAAATGCCAGAGTCTATCCCGAGCAGTTATTAACTAATTAATTTATATTAATATTATTTAAAAAAGCATTTTTTTTCTATATTTAATTCCTGGTATTGGTTACTCTCTTCAATTATAGATTGGAAAAAATATTTTCTGATCATTTTAAACAAACACTAAAGTCTTGGTTAATTTTCAGCCAATTTTGACATGTTAGCCTATAAAATGAGACGAATTGGGCATTTCCGGGATGGAACTAAATTTCCCACAATTCCCCGACCATAGTGTCACAATAATATGATTACAGTGAGCCCGAAATAAACACTAGAAATGATCTGTAAATGGCTGTATTGTGGCTGTCTTTGTTTTTTCCAGCTAAAATATGAGTTTTGTCTGTAATAACAGGGAATATTTGACTGAACTGAACTGAAGCGTTTTGTGCGAGAGCCGCGAGCGCTCAAACTCACTTGTGTGTGTGTTTACACAGCTGACCAGCGAGCTGCGCAATAAACATTGTAATAAGAAATCTATCGAAGTGGGTTATCCAAAATATCTATACCTTGCCTACTAACATCACTCCATAGACAGAGAGTTCCATCACAGCTAGAGCCCAATAGACGGAAAGGACGTTTGAAGAAGCGATGCCTCGCTTTGGGTTGACTTTAATCATGTGATAGTGTAGTAGAAAAGGCAGACTCGGGTGAGAGTGTTTGCACATAAGCCATTATTTTTTATTGGACTGAGAGAGATGGTCGCCATTGGCGACAGGAATGAAAAAACTAGTTGTAAAATAAAAAATCTAGTCGCACTGGCAACCATTTTAGTCGCCACCAGGAGGCATTTATAGATTAATATGTACATTTTGCCCATGCCTAATATAAAGTTGCAATTAGATCCAGAAAATTTAATATGAGAAAAAAAAATGCGACTTCACTTTGATCAAAACTGGACAGGAAAAAATACTGACGTCGCCGTAATATTTTACATAAAATATCATGACGTGAATTTCCCAGTTGTGCCCTGGTAGGAGACGTGCAAGCCAACGATGTGCAAGCAAACTAAGAGCGAAACAAAACGGCAAGCGTCAACCACTTGTAAATGTGCAGTAGCACATAAGATAAATACCGAACACGACACAAACACACTCACAAACGTTGCTCAAAAGTCCTTGAAACGACTGCTTGAACCCTCCGCCCAAACGACAGCCAGCCCTATCCCAAGCAATCTGTTACCCGGCTGTGAGAAACGAAAGGTGGCGTGGCACGTGCCGGACACCCGGTCACCTGCATTCTTCAAGCAATCACGCAGCCGGCTCAAGGGCAGCGGGGCACCATTAACTCCCAGGTAGCATGGCTGCTCCGATAAAAGCTTGCCCCGGCCCTGCCTGCTAATGACTAGTCGACTGGTGCGTGACATAGATGAGGAGAGTAAGATGGACAGTGAGGTCAGTGAAGAAGTGGGAAAGGTGGAAGGGAGGGACCAGGTCTTATTATTTAAAAAAAAAAAAACCCTGTTCCAAACTGGGGAATGGAAAAGTGACATGTGCTTGAGTTGTGGCTAATTTACCTCAATTTCCTCCAGCCCAGTAATTTCCCGCTGCATTATCAACTAGCATTATTTAAAAATATATAAGGTGACCCAACTGACGTTCGACTGCTTTGGACAGCATGTTGGACCGCCAAGCCCTCGTAATATGTAGGTAATACATTCGTTCGTATGTATTATTGTGTTCACTTAAGTTAACTGCAAATTTGCCAGTTAAACAAAAATCCCCTACTTACGATGTTTTAGCGATGTTTTATATTCCTGATTGACTAAGTTCGCCTTCATCTTATGCGAAAGGCAAAAGTCATTACGCTCTCCCTCATATGTCCATCTGAAAAAAGCATTTAGTCACATAGCGATTAATTAAGAAAGCAAGGTGATTACAGTTTCAAGCAGTTGCGAGCCCTTTTTCTGAAACTTAAGTTTTCACACCTTGAAAACATTAAAATTCAGGAACTTTCAAGGATTTCAAGCAGTATCAACCCTGAACGATTTAGGGCAAACATATATGTAAACACCATTTTTCCAGACTGGCTTTAACTGTGGCAAAGTTGATTTGATACATTTTGCAGAGTAAGGCCTCGTCCACACCGACGTTCGAAATGAACGCCCTCTGAACCTCATACACGTTTTTGCTGCGTTTTGTAGCTGCGTTCCATTGGCGTTTCACTGGCGTTCGCACTAGCGTTTCACTGGCGTTCGCAATGGCATCGTTTTCCTCGCGTTCGTCGGGATTTTGACGCCAAGAAAACGTTGCATGCAGCGTTAAATTTGACGCCACTTGAACGCGCAGCCGGCCGAACGCCGGTGCTGAACGCCCGTGTGGACGCCTTGATTTGCTCCGATGAGCAGAAAAACGGTCTGCGTTCAGTCGGCGCTCACGTGGCGCCACGAACGCCAGAAAAACGCCTGGTTCAGACGTCCGTGTGAACGAGGCCTTAAGGTTCTCTTCGCTATTTTTTCTTCCCACATTTTTTGGTCCTTTAACTCCTCCACAGATTTTTTTTTGTCACAGACACACTGTTCACGGCTTCCTCATTTTTGATGAGACTGATACTATTACATTTCATGTCACCTGTTACCCTCCTTTTGTTCAGATCAAAAAATGTAGTTTTGCTTCAACAGCTGTATCTTTGGACTGATTTGGCCCAGCTACGTCAACAGCGCCAATAGGACAATAGCGGGTGCTCTTAATGCTAAATGCTTATATCTCAAGAACTGTAAGTCCGATTTTGCTTAAATGTGATATAAAAAATCAAAACGAAGATGAAGGAAATATATAATGCTGCTATTTAAACAATAGGTGGCTAATTATATAATGCTGTTTTTTGTGACTTTTGCTTGGACCCCTCTTGTTACCGTTTATGGCTATATTTCTATATTTTTTTTTACATACGTTTTTCGGAACGAAAACCACCTCACCGCGTGTTACAACTTTACAACTAGGTGAATGACAAATCAAGAATCTTAAATCTTCTTACATAGCACTCTCACCCTCTCACATGTTGGACACAACTGATCGGCTGATTTCGTCGCTTTACAGCGCTGGGTGCATGGTTAGAAACTAGGGCTGAGCAATTAATCAAAAATCAAACATTCAGAACCTCTAATCAAGGTAATCTTGCCTCCGATCATTGTTACAATTATTTTTATACTTTTTAAAATACCACGTAGTATCCCCTCGTATACCATGTGATCATGTAATGTCCCTTCATGAGCCCTGGATTGTGCAATATCTCCAAGATATTAGGAATAAAATATCCCAGCTTTCATAGTTCAGCATATTTACAGTACAAACCTTGTCAGGAAACTTTGAGGGCAAAAAGAATTCATAAATCACAGCCGACATACAATGTTCAATTAATCATGGAACTGATTTGAAATGTGAACGTATTTTAAGACTCAGTTAAACCCTGACATGTGGAAAAATGAATCCTACGAAGATCTCACTGTATGGTCCCGTATTAGTCTGCATGTGTTTAACAGTCTAAATTAACGTCCACACACGAATTAATTCAGGAACAGTGTGTATTACCACATCCGTGATTAGATCAATAAGTACTCAGAAGCTAAAAACCGGGAGTAGGACAAGCTCAAGGGGGGACAAAGGCAGCATGTCTTGTCCTTGTAGCCGAATGAGATTTATGTTTATTTAATGTGACTCCCCAAGAGCAGGGTGTTGCTGGTTAGACCGAGTCTCTGGTGTGCCGCAGAGGCTCAGCTAAACCAGATTAGTAGCCTAAGTAGCCTTTCAGCAAAGAACAGGTTCCATCTCGGCCACGCAGAGACCAGGCTTACGCTAGCGAACAAAAAACTGGCCGAAATGCGGATTCTCACAAGCTCCTAATCTGGCATTACAGGAAGTTGTTCTAGTCCGCTGATGCTTCGTTTCAGCGAGTTCGCTCGACTCGCACTCGCTCCGTCCCCCCCACAAAAAGCCCGAAAGTTGGAGGGCTTGCATTTTGGAAGGACTGTAATCTCCAGGCTGGAGAGACAGAGAGAGAGCGAATGCAAGTGGGGGCAAGAGGAAGAGAGTGTGAAAGTGTGAGAAATTTAGCATGAGTGAGCATATAGGAAAGGATGAGTGAGTGAGAGAAAGGATGAGTGTGCAAGACAGAACGTGTGAAAGTGTGAGAAAGACGGTGTAAGCAAGTATGAGAGCCAGAGTGAGGGAGTGAGAGAGAGGGAGAATGAGTGTGAGTGCGTGAGAGCAAAAAAGTGAATGCAGGAGCGGGCAAAGGAGAGTGTGAAAGTGTAAGAAACACACCATAAGCAGGTACAAGAGCAAAAGTGAGTGGGTGAGAGGGAGGGAGGGAGAGAGAGAGAATAAGTCCATGAGAGAGAGAGAGAGTGTGAAATACTGCATAATTAAGTATAAAATTGAGTGAGTGAGGGAGCGAGAACGCGAATGAGTGTGAGAGAGAAAGAGTGAATTCAAGTGATGGCAGAAGAGAATATGAAAGTGCGAGACACAGCATGAACAAGTCAAGGCAAAAGTGAGTGCGTAAATGAGAGAACGATTGAGCGAACGGCTGCGAGTTAGCGCGAGTGTGAATGCAAGAAAGGGCAGAAGAGAGTGTGAAAGTGAGAAAAACAGGGTGAGAGCGCACACGGGCAAAATTGACTAAGGGACAGAGAAAGAGAGAGAGTGAAACAGTGAGAAACGAGTGAGTATGAATGCAAGAGAGGGTGGAAGAAAGAGTGTGCAGGCATTAGAAAGAGAATGAGCGAAGTGCAAAAGTGAGGGGAAAAAGATCACGAAAGAGAGAGGGAGACAGAGAGAGAAAGAATGAATCCAGGGAGCGCAGAAGAGAGAGAGTGAGAAAATGATAGAGAATGAGCGCACGAGTGAGTGAGGGAGTGAAAGAGAGAACAAATGCAAGAGAGGAGTGAAGGAAGAGTGTGAAAGCATAAGAAAAAACGGCAGCATGAGTGAGCAGGAGAGCCAAAGTGAGTGTCTGAGAGAGAGAGAGAGAGAGAGAGGGGGAGTTACTGGGAACGTAGAGAATGAAAAGAAAGACGGAATCAATGAACGACAGAGTGACTGAGAAGGCGGAGGAGGGCGAGATTGAGATAGTGAGTAAGACCCCTATTCCAGCCTTTAATTTGCACCGCCGTTCCAAACCTGGGGCAGAAATGATTCAATCTCCAGAAATGATATTAAGGCATGTCAAAATGACACGATGAGACGAGTGTAATTACTGCAACTTCAGCAGCTGATAAAGACAAATTGGCCCTGATTCTCGGGACGACGAGGCGAGTGAGAAGAGACGAGTGCCAACACGTGCCCGACATTTCCACAGCGCCAAGGGCTTGTTTAAAAAAAAGTTTAACAAAGGTTGGATATGGGGTGTGTGTGTGTGTGTGTGTGTGTGTGTGTGTGAGCAATTCAGCCACAGAACGCCCCCTAACCAATTTGTTAATTAATTTTCTCATTAATATTGCACACCACAAAAATGAAGAGATTCGCCGCATTTGGCAGATGACGTTAGATAATTTATAAATAACATTTCCCAATTACTTGGACACTCTCCTGGGAGCCATTTGAGGTCGTTTTTAAGGGGCACGGTGGTGGTAGTGCAGGGGGTAGTGCTGCTCGATTATCGACTAAATAAAACCATGAAACTATTTAGGTAAATATTGAAATCATAATTATTTAACGCATAATTATTTTAGAAATGGGCGGCACGCTGGCGCAGTGGTTAGCGCTGCCGCCTCACAGCGACAAGGTCCTGGGTTCGATCCAGGGGTCGGCCGTGGGGCCTTTCTGTGTAGAGTTTTGCGTGCTCTCCCTGTGTTCGTGTGGGTTTCGTCCGGGTGCTCCGGTTTCCTCACACAGTCCAAAGGCATGCAATATAGGTTAATTGGTGACTCTAAATTGGCCCCGTGAGGTGTAAATGAGAGGGTGATTGTGTGAGTGTGTGTGCCCTGCGGTGTGTTGGCGCCTGTCCAGGGTTAGTGCCCGCCTTGCGACCCCGGGTAAGTTCCCGGGATAGGCTCCGGACCCCCTACTCCCTGCGACCCCGGTTGGGATTAAGCAGTTCGGATAATGAATGATTGAATGAATGAATGATTGAATAAACGAATGAATGAATGAATGATTTTAGAAACGTTATATGTTTAACAGTTTAACTTTGTTGTGTGAGTGAGCACAAAAACTAGCACCATTTGGGGTAATCGTGCTGTAATGGACTGCAGTTTGAACCGTTTGTAACAATTCATAACAAATCAGAGACAAACGATTTTGGGCAGTTGGTAGTGTGACGTTAAGGGTGTCGGCCCCCATGTTTGGAGTGACACCTTTTTAAGTCCCGGTCCGGTAAAGGTACCTCTGAGGTACTCATGAGCAAGGTATCATCCTCAAGCAGTGCTCCCTGGACGCTGTTGTATTGCTGCCCACTGCTACTTCACCAGTAGGTCAAATGCAGGTCACATTTTGTTGTGGTGCACAGTGTCTTCACAATGACAGATAATCACTCACTTATATTAAAAATCAATAACCATTTCACCTGAGTTCATTTGTTTAAGTGAAGTTTGTAAGCTAATTAAACTCTAACTTGTGCATAATGTTTAAAAACCAAAATCATAATTATTATAATTAACTCCGACTTAAGCCCTTCATTCAAAGCCACGTCCCCAAGTTGTTAGAGACTCTGCTTAACGGCACAAACTGTGACACTGCACGGCGAAACCAGTCGCTTGTCGCAACGGAGGTTTCCGAGAAAAACGACCGTTTACGTTGTGTGGGGTAAAATTTGGGATTTTTTGTTTTTAGTGTTTTGAAACAGTGGAAGGTCTATACTGTACTGTTGTGAATAGATTTCGCTGAAAAACTTACCCTTTCCATCCTAAAAACGTGACTTTCTTGAGGTGAGGAATTCAATTCCAGCAGAATGTTAATGACCGCCTATTTCAATATTTACGTAACCACTGGTTGGGACTAGCGTGAAGATATTTCTCCCAGAATCCATTCGCCTCCTTGCTCAGTTAACCTAACGAGGTAGGCTATCCGCGGTATGTGAATGCAGCGAGGCTGGTCAGAAATACAACGTAGGGCCGCTGCATCGCATCAAGCTGCCTGTGAGTGCTAATGGGTTATTGTCAATCTCAGCGTGATTTTCTCCAAGCCACTTGGCGTGATACAGGAGAAACCCCACTTTGAATGTTGATATCTCAGTCATATAAGCCGCCTGATTCATTCGACATAGGTATTGCTTGAACCTGATTTATGCCCCTTCATGAAAAACATAACTCATTCTTGAAAATTCTATGGCTGGGGGTTTACCGGTTTTTGGCCGCAGAGTCAGCAAATGTAAAGGTTTTCTGGCACGCAAGTACTATTGGGATTAGTTTTACATGAGGACGTGGACTAATGTTATTTTCCACAGGACGTCAGTAATATTAATGGCCGATTCGGACGGGATAAGAAAGCTCAGTAACATTTCCAGAAACGGGAACGTGTAACCCGATTGACGACCGGACGCCACCTCCCTGTCGACGCGGCGCACGAACTTGGTAAATGCCACCCAAAGCAATATCAAACGCTCTGCTTGTCACAAAGTGCTTTGGTGGTCTTTTTTTCTTCGAATCGCATCCCCGGTGAAAATCCCGCGCTTTGCACCGATTCTACTCGACCAGGATTTCCTCAAGTGCCTCCATGCTCGAAGAAACCACAGGAGACTACAGGATGGCGGAATGTTTACATGCCCGTTTACAGGGTACAGTCTATCAGGATGGGATTAGTATTACCTGAGATCATTTTCCTGGACCTTTTAACCTTTTTAAAAGGTAGAAATCCCCGTAACCTTTACGGGCGCAATGAATGTCCGCAATGACTACGGACATGGCGCATTCGGGCGGGACTACAATCACTGAGAAGCTTCTGCAATAATTATTTTAACTCGACGACATCACGTAAAACTAATCCTGTCCGAATAATACTTTAGACTGAGGCTGCGATTCCCAAACGTTTTTCCTGCAGGGCCTCCATTGGGTCGACGAGAGGGATTTACGAGAAGCTTCAGACAAGATTAACAAAAGCTACTTTTGCTCCCTAATGAAAGAGGCATCAGTCAGAAAATCGTCTGCGTTGAAGCCCCCCACGGAAGCCTGGTCATTTGATTAATCTGTGTTTAAATAAAAATAAATAACGGGTTCATTTCCAGATTTTTTTAGAGTGCTAATGTGTTAACAGTCCCAGCCACACATTTTGTAGGTATTTATTCAAAATATGCATAATTTTTTTTTTTAACTTAACGAGATAATTAAAAAAACGTGAAAAAAATCGAGGCTGCAGCTCTGAGACTGCTAACAAGGCTTTCATTCATTATTCATAGGTTTATATCATTCAAATAGAAGGAAGTCGGCGTTTATTTATTAGATACGATCGATTATGTTAGAAAAATCATCAAAATATAGATTTTTTTTGAGATCAGATTAATTTTGAAGACCTTTTTCATATACATCAAAAAAGAAAATCGATATTTTTGATAAGTTTTTTCAACATAATCGGTCTGCATCTGTAAATAAATAAACGCCGACTCGACCACACGGCTTTCCATCGCCACACATTTATTCATTATTCGAACCGCTTAATCCCAAGTGGGGTCGCAGGGGGACCGGAGCCTATCCCGGGGACCAACCCTGGGTAGGCGCCAACACACCAGAGCGCTAAGCGCCTGAAGCGAAAAAATTTGTTGGTGGAGACGCTTACACTGCACTGCAGAAATTGGCCCAACCTTTGTAGAACAGCGCTGACCTGCCGATGTCACTTCTCTCATCAAAATCCAATCAAAATTCAATCAAAATCGAGGAAGGGGCGGGACTTCTCGTAACTTAGCAACAACTAGCGCTGAGGGAAGCGCCGAGAAAGGGAGGTTTTGACCGCTCTCGGTGCAAAACCCACATTTGGTGGACACGAGGCCTTAAGCAAGTGCCCTGAAGTTTTGCAAAAACCACATTAACGTGGTTAAACCAGGTCTATTAGTGACTGAAGCGTCGAAACGTTTTCTTACCTGGACTTTGTACGCAAGTGTAGGGCGCTGCGTAACGAGTGCTTGCTTTTAGACTTGGACCGAGACCTGGACCTGGATCTTGATCTGGACCTGGACCGGGATCTCCTTTTGTGTTTTTTCTTCTTTTCTCTATCCCTGTCTTTTTCCCTTTCTCTGTCGAGGGCCCGCGAGGCAGACGACGTCGACGACGACGGAAGACTGGAAGAAAGGACAAAAAGCAAGGTGCTGGGGGTCATCGCTCCTCAGGAAGGTTCCCCTTATCTGAGGTGGGTACTCAAAAACCGGCACGGGAATGGAGAATTCAGGGTCGGATGGTTCTGGCTGTGGATGCAATCAGAAGAGGAAGAAACAAAGAAGAGGCAAGGTTAGGGCGACGGGAGATTACACCCTAGACAAAAAGACAACATGAGAAACAAGTGCGGTAATGGGCGAAATCCAATCAGGAGCGGCTTTAACTCGACAACATCAAGGGATCGGGGTGAGATAAAAGAAAATTCGCCGTCAGAAATCGATACTCGTGCAACCGGCGTCGGTGGCGATCTGAGAGAGGTTTCAATTTAGCATGTGCTTTCGATCACCGTGAGGAGGGAGGGGAAAAGTCCGAGCTTTGGCGTCCACGCCATTTATTTAGGGTCATAATTAGTGGCTCTCATTTCAGCAGACTTTTCAGGCCCTACTGCTGACTTTCCTGCAGGTGCAACACAATGCGCATACCCGTGACAATACAATCGCCCGCCTTCAGTTTCTAGCTCTAATTACGCCAAGACGGGCGCACGCCTGATTAAACCACGGCGACTGGCGCTGCTGGGTTTTTCGCCAATCAGCGGGGCAGCTTGTGCCGCTAACTCGCATCTCCGCTTCAATGGATGACAGGAGAAATTAGGCCTGCTTTTTCGTGGGGGAAAAACACATAACCGCCGAGGCAGAAGCCCGGAGCGTGAGGGCTACCGGTGTTTTTCGAGCATGACGGAGGGCTGCGTGGTTCGGCGCCGGGCGCCCAGCATGTGGGTTGTGGGTCAGAGGGCACAGGTCGAAAGCAGCTCCCAGCAGCCCCTGCAGAGCCCAGACACAAAGCCTTGGAACAGAGTATTTATACTGTATATGTGACCCAATTAACCACACGCGGCAGTGCGACACGTCCTCCGGCTCGCATGGAAACGGCCCAGTCCTCTGTTTCGAAACAGCTAGTGGCAGCAGAGAGAGAGAGAGAGAGAGGGGGAAAGAGGGGAAGAAAGAGAAGGACAGAGAGAAAATCAGCATAAACATCGTTACAGCTGGTTAGAGAGGGAGAAAAGGAGGTGTGACGAGTAAATGAAGGAGGGGAAAAGGTAGGAGGAAGAGAAAGATGCAAGGGGAACATGAGGAGGACAAAGTCAGCTTAAGGGGAAAACAAGAGCAGAGAGAGAGGGATGAAGGTAAAAAGAGAGAGAAACAGCATTAAAACAATCACTACAACTGGTTTCAGAGGAAGGGAGGACGAAAAAGGAGAGCAAACCTGTTGAGTAAATGAGTGAGGGGAAAATGTAGGAGAAAAAAGACGGAAGGAGGAAGAGAAAAAAAAAGTCAACTTATGAATCGGAGAGAGAGAGAGAGAGAGAGAGAGAGAGAGAAAGAAGTAGGGAGGGAGGGAGAGAGGGAGGGAGGAGAAAAAGAGAGAAAGGGCAAGAGAGAGAAAAAGTGGGAGGGAGGAGGGGGGATGGATGGAGAGAGGGATGAAGGGTGCCATGGAGAGAAAAGGAAGAAGGGATGGAGAGAAAGGGAGAGAGACAGAGGGAGGCAGGGATGGAGAGAGAAAAAGGGAAGAAGTAAGGAGGGCGGGAGGGAGGGAGAGAAAGGAAAAGAGAGAGCGACAGAGAAAACGGCAGAAACAGAATGAGAGGGTGAAAGAGAGTGAGAGAGAAACAGCATCACTGTAACTACTGTCATGCGTGAAACACTGGACTGGGAAGTAAGACGGAGGGAGAGATGGAGAGTGAATGAGGGAGAGAGGCTAGAGAGAACGACAGATAGATCAACAGCCAGATAAAGTAAAAGAGGAGAGAAGGACCAAAGTGAGCCTAGGGAGGGAACGAGAGCAGGGAGATAGAAAAGAAGCAGAAAGGAGAGAGGGAATGGGTGGGAGAGGCAGGAGTGTGACAGGAGGAGGGAGGGAAAAAAAGAGGAGGAACTAAAGAGAAATTGAGTCAATGAGTAACAGGTAAAAAGTAAGAGACGGGGAGAGGAAAAAAAAAGGAGAAAGTGAGAGAAAAAAAATGTTAGAACCAGAGCGGGGGTGGGGAGAGAGAGAGAGAAAGAGGGAGAGAAAGAGGGAGAGAATCAGTGAGAGAGAAAAAGAGAGAGGGAGAGAGGGAGAGAGGGAGAATCAGTGAGAGAGAGAGAGAGAGAGAGAGAGGAGAGAGAGAGAGAATTGTGAGAGAAAGAAAGAGAGAGAGAGGGGGAGAAAGGGAGAATTAGTAGAGAGAGAGAGAGAGAGAGAGAGATAAAAGAAAAGAAAGAGAGAAAGGAAAAGAGCGAGAAAGAGAGAAAGAGAGAGAGAGATAAAGAGCCAGAGAGAGACAGAGAGAGAGAGAATCAGTGAGAGAAAGAGAGAGAGCGAGAGAGAGAGAGAGAGGTAAAAGAGCGTAGAAAGCGAGAGAGAGAGAGAGAGAGAGAGAGAGAGAGAGAGAGAGAGAGATAGAATCAGTGAGAGAGAAAGAGAGAGAGGGAGAATCAGTGAGAGAGAGAGAGAGAGAGAGAGAGAGAGATAAAAGAGCGAGAAAGAGAGAGAAAGAAAGAGAAAGAGAGAGAGAGATAAAGAGCGAGAAAGAGAAAGAGAGAGAGAGATAAAGAGCAAGAAAGAGAGATAAAGAGCGAGAAAGAGAAAGAGAGAAAGAGAGAGAGAGATAAAGAGCGAGAGAGAGAGAGAGAGAGAGAATCAGTGAGAGAGAAAGAGAGAGAGAGGGAGAATCAGTGAGAGAGAGAGAGAGAGAGGTAAAGAGCGAAAAAGAGAGAAAGGGATAAAGAGCGAGAAAGAGAGAGAGAGAAAAAGAGAGAGAGAGAGAGATAAAGAGCGAGAAAGAGAGAGTAACAGCATTACAAACATCACTACAACTGCTCTCTTGCCTGAAACATCGATCCGACCCAATTATACCGGTTGGAGAGCGGAGCTACATTACTCAGTGGACAGATTTCTGACAAAAACACAAGGCAGACTTCACTGCGGTTGGTTATTAGCAGGCTGGCTGTAGCAGAAAACAGCCGGAACGATGCACACCGACACGCCAAACCCAAACACGACAGACACGCCACAGTCAAACCCAGCAGCGGCGGTGCAGATGAAATCGCGCTTGACGCGGAGCAAACAGAATTATTCATCAACGGCTGGGAAATTAAACCAAAATCTAGTAGAACCGGTATGTGGAGTCTTACCAACTTACCATCTGTGCTCAGTAACATGACACTTCATCCATACATTCATGAACATTCCCCTCGTTAAAAACTACGACGCTGCGCTTTCAACGCCTCCACTCCGTCCAACCAAACGACAACCAAATGATCATTCATTCAACTGTGACTCAGATAAGAGTCCAAAATTACCACAACCCTCATTTCAAGCCGTAAGGCCTAGCAATATCATCAGATATTTATTAGTACGAGCTACACGAGAGAGACCTTCCCTGTAGTAAAAATGTCTTTTTATTCCCTTTTTTGGGAACATATACATTAATGCATAACTGCAAAAAAAAACACAAAAAAACACCCAAAACTTTCATTGATACTTCATTGTGGTTTCGGTCATTATTTTGACAAGATACAGTAGTTGCTTTGGCAATACTGCAAAGAGAGAGGGAGAGAGAGGGAGGGAGAGAGAGAGAGAGACAGAGAGAAAGTGGGAGGAAGGAATGGAGAGAGGGGGGGACAGAAAGAGAGGGAGAGAGAGAAAGTGGGAGTGAGAGGTGGAGGCGCTTAGTGGAGAGAAAGGGAGGGGAGGCAGCAGGGGGAAGAGAGGGGAGAAAAGGGCGTGGGGGGGAGTAAAAGAGGGGAGGGGTAGGGACAGAGAGATGGGAGGAATGGTGGGCGGGGGGAGAGAAAGAAAGGGAGAGAGAGGGAGAGAAAGGGTGAAAATGGGAGGGAGAGAGAGAGAAAGAAAGGAGAGAGAGAGAAAGAAAGGAGGGAGAGACGGAAGGAAGGGAGATAGGAGGGAGAGAAAGGGGTGAAAACGGGAGGGAGAGGGAGGAGAGAAAGAAAGGGAGAGGAGAGAGAGAGAGAGAGAGAGAGTGAGAGAAAAGAAAAGAAAGAAAGAAAGAAAGAAAGAAAGAAAGAAAGAAAGAAAGAAAGAAAGAAAGAAAGGGAGGGAGGAGAGACGGAAGGGATGTAAGGGAGGCGGAGAGAAGGGGAAAGAGGGAGAGAAGAGGGGAGGGAGGAAGAGAAAGAAAGGGAGGGAGGGAAGGAGATAGAGGGAGAGAAAAGGCAGGAGAGAAAAAGTGGGAGGGAGAGAAAGGGAGGGATGGAGGGAGGGAAAGGAAGGTAGGGAGGGAGGGAGAGAAGGAGGGAGGAGGAGGGAGGGAAAGGAAGGTAGGGAGGGATGGAGGAGGGAAAGGGAGGGAGTGAGATATGGAGGAGGGAAAGGGATGGAGGGAGAGAAAGGACAGGAGAGAGAAAAAGTGGGAGGAAGGAATGGAGAGAGGGAGGGATGGAGGATGCTAGGGACAGAAAGAGAGGGAGAGAGAAAAAGAGGGAAGTAGGGATGGAGAGATGGAGGAATAGTGGGAGGGAGAGATGAAGAGTGCTAGGGAGAGAAAGAGAAGTAAACAGAGAAAGGGAGGGAGGGAGGGAGATAGAGGGAGAGAATGGGAGGGAAGGAGAGAGGGAGGGATGTATGGAGTACAGAGAGAAGGGGAAAGAGGGAGAGAATTGAGGGAGGGAGAAAGAGACAGGAAGGGAGGGAGCGAGGGGGAAGGAGGATAGAGGGAGAGAAAGGGCAGGAGAGAGAAAAATTGGAAGGAGAGAAAGGGAGAGGGAGGCAGGAATGGAGGGAAAGGAAGGTAGGGAGGGAGGGAGAAGAAGGGCGAGAAAGGACAGGAGAGAGAAAAAGTGGGAGGGAGGGAGGGAGGGAGGGATGGAGAGCGCTTGGGAGAGAAAGAGAAAGAGAGGGGCGGAGTCAAAGGGAGAGAAAGCACGAAGGGGAAGGAGAAAAGGAAGGAGGCAAAGTGGGAGGGAGATATGGAGGAGAAGGGAGGGGAGGAAGGGGAGGGATATAGGAGGGGACAGAAAAGGCAGGAAGAAAAAGTGGACGACGGATGAAGAGGAGGAAGGAGGAAGGAGGAGGGAGATTAAAGGAGTCACGGAAGGACAGGAAAGGGAAGGTGTGGGAGAGACTTGCACTGAGTTAAAAAAAGTGCGAGGAAAAGCAAGAGGAGAGGGACGAGCGACGGAGAGTGAGAGAAGTAAAAGGGACAGAAAGAGAGAATGAGAGACGGGGAGAGAATAAATAAGTAGAGGAGAGAGATGAGATCGGAGAAAAGCGTCAGAGGAACGAGATCGAGAGGACTCAAGAGAGAGAGCTCGTCGAGTAAATTAGATGAGGAAAAACGGGGAAGACTCACAGAAAAGAGAGGGAGAGTGAGTACGAGAGGGAAGGAGGGAGGGAGAAAAGAGAGAGAGAGAGCCTGTGAGTGGCCATATCCAGTATGATAACCGCGCTCTCGGAATATTTCACAGTGGCCGAGGGCCGATAATGAGAGAAGAGGGCCCGGTTTGATTTCAGAGGCTCCAGGTTAAAAATAGACTGACATTTGGGAGGCTAATCCCCCGGAGGAGGCAGAGCGGTGCGCTGAGCGAGGGGCCGCTCTCTCACGCCTGCTCTCGGGAGATACGGGGGAAAGTGCCCTCTAAAAACCACGGGCTCACCACACACGCCCGGCCAGAGTCCACAGAGCCGAGCAAACACGCGGGCCAGAGCGCAGGGCGGAAAGCTGAACCGAGGTCGCCGCTGGGGGTCAGCCGCAAACCTTCGGTCGAGACGAGCGCTGCCCGCGCTACTACAGCATCGACCCCGATCCTGCCGAAGGCTGTGTCCCCAAATCAATACCATGATTAATTGAAGATTTTACCTCGCTCAAGATTAATGAAGGAGTTTTGTTTTGGGCCCTCATAGTTCACCGACAAGGGTCGTACTATGAATATTCTCAAATATTAAATGCGATAGTTTTATAATGAAACAGTTCATATCTTTGTGATATTAAAATTCATTTTAAAGAGCTAGCGGCAGACTGGACATGGCATGCGACAAAAATGCGGTAGTACGTTTCAGACGAGAGAATACATGAACACACACTGAAAGTGAGTGTTTATTTGTCATTATGAACACACCACAGCACAGCACACAGTGCACCACAACCAAATGTGACCTCTGCATTTAACCCATCCGCGAGGGAGCAGTGGGCAGCTAACAAGCGCCTGAAAGGTGCTGGGGGACGGTACTGTCTATGAGTACCTCTAGTAGTAACTTTACCGTCAGAGATCTCAACTTGCACCTTTCAGATCACGGGTGAACACCCTACCGCTACGCCCACCAACTGCCCCAAAGTTGATGAAAGTATGAACAGAATTATTATAAAATGTAATTTATTAGTAATGTAGGATTGCAAGCACAGTGCAGGTGAAATAATCGGTTGTGCAGAGCGTGGGTCATGGGTTAGATCATGCTCATCTTATTCAGTGTGCCCACCGCTCTGCACATATTCGGTATTTCCTGCACTGTCGCACGGCGCTCCTACATTGCTAATTAGCTAATCAGTAGCATCAGCTGTGCTATGGGTCGGGAAAGTCGAATCCGTGGAGAGCGGTGGGCCACTTAGGACCGGATTAGAACGCCACAGATTATGTCACTTAAAGGTTCTGATGTCGATTTGAGGCTCTGAATGTTTTTGAAACCTATATTCAGCAGTTAAGATGTCTTTGAGTACTGTCAGTTGTCAAAATATGAAACAAACCGCTGCTACCTTGGCGGAGATATCGCGGTAGAAGTGAGCCACTAAATAGTTAGTAGTTATGGTCTTCCAGACCTTTGCTTTAAGAACTTTTCTCTAACTAGACCTCTTTAAATTTTAGATGAATACTCCTGCTTTAAAGCCCTGAGTCTTCGGAAACTTTTATACTGAACCTCTTTTGTGACCGAGTTATTCTGCAACCGCCCTAATTTTTTTTTAACTGTCAAATTGTCTGGAGCTGAGCTGAGCCAAACACATTTCTTAAGACATTTAAAACAATTGTTAGAAATTTATTTTAAGCATTTTAAAATGTTTATGTAGTTTACTAGTAAAGTGCTGGAAATCATTTGCAATTATTTTAAGCACGTCGAGAAACGGTCAACATTTTCAAATATTTATATCAACGCATTTTCACCATCAGACTCAGTTGCGTTGGCGAGACAGGAGCAAATTCGCCAAGCGACCTCTCAGTCTCCCGTCTCTTATTGTCATTGCGCTCGCTCGACGTCTTTATTCGGCTGAATGGGAGTCAAATTGCACCTAAAATTATGTTTGTGGTCTGCTGATCGATAAACAGACCCCCACTTTTAACTCCACGTCTGACGGCAAAATTGCACATAATGAAATGATTCGGTGAAGGCTGAGATTTGACAGAAAGCACAGGAGCTCTGTGGGGGCTTTTAGATATTAGGAGTCCCACCCTTTAGGGTCTGTCATCAATACGGAAATGAAGAGTGCCACTTCTATTGCAGGCATTTAATAATATAAAAAGTTCCTTTAAATAGCTGGAACATCAGGTTTCCCCTCACCGCAGCTGTGAAATGAAAAAAAAATTTAATATACTCAGGGTGACAAAATTGTAAAATTTTATAAACTACTATTTAGCCCAAGCGCTCCAGGGAGACTGTACTTGTAATTAGGAAATGTAAGTCCCCCAAGAAAAGAAATACCTGAAATGCAAATGTCTCTGCAAGTAAAATTTTCAGCCCTACATAAACTACTACGTTTGTGTCTGGCTAAAATGTCCACATGGCTGATGGTGTGATTAGAACTCAAAGTGAAGAAAGACCCCCCATCACCACTACTCCAACTAAGCCCTTGAGCAAGACCCTTAAACCCAAGCTGCTCAAAGGAGGTTGTCCCAGTAATTAATAAATCTACTGCTCTCTAGACAAATGTCTGCAAAACTGTAAATGTAAACTTAGTGCCCACTACGAGCTGTATAATTGCCTAAAATTACAAAATTGAAAGTGTAACAGGAGGCCAGAGCGGATGTCGATGCTCTCGTCACACTACATGGCTTGTTAAAGTTAAGAGGATCGCATGCTGGCCCTGATCCTGAAGTAAGAACAGACAACTGCTGACTGTCCCAGTGGGCGAACAGACGATCAGCACCGTCCTTCTTGGCTGGGGCTGAGTTCTAAAAGCCACAGGACTGATGGGACGGGATCCAGTGGAGGAGGTAGAGCAGCGGCTGGCAATCACTCAAGCTCCATGCTGGCAAAGAGGACCATTAACGCTAGCAAAGGCTGCAGCTCATGTGCACTCGCAAGCATTCTACAAGTGCTCAGCAGTAAATCTTAGGGGTGTAACGATACATCAGTTCAATGCCCACAGCAGAGCTCCAGAATGAAAACATCCGTCAGACATCATACAGATTGTAACGTCGACTTGATCTGGAACAAAATGACTATTTATAAAATAATAAAACAGTATTCATTAAAGATATTTATCCAGATTAGATCTCCTTAGAAATCAAAAAGTTTAACTTTAACAATCAAAAAAATAATGAAGCTGCTAAACATACCAAAAAAGAAATAATCAATAAATAGAGTTCCAGGTATATAGAAAGTTTAATTCATAGTGAATAAAGGATTCATTCGTTGAGGATAAAGATCAAAATCAGCCGCCGGCTAAATGCGCCCGTATGGAATAAATAAAACACCAGAGGCTGATGATGACGCAGCATCGCTGGTGATATGAGCAGTCGCGAAAGCGTTCATCCAAAGTGTTAGCGGATGCTGGTGTTAAACCCAAAAAATAACAATGGGCGTTCAGAACCAGGATAATGGTGAAGAAAAGATGGTGCGCGATTAAAGAAACATCAGGTCAACGAGCAGACGTTGGCACTTCGCGCCAGACGCGATCCAAACCATCCACTCCCGCCCGAAAGTCAGGCGGGGATCGCCAGCAAAAATTCGAAACAGTCCAGAAGATGCACAGCGCACAACAATTGTTCACTGATGATGGTTACCGAATATGAGTCAACAAACAGGCGAAGCAACGAACACCGATATGAAATTGGCGATCGAAGTGAAATGGAAGAAGTAATATGATGTTTCAAAAAGAATCGATGGATATTGAATATCCATCAATCAGATAATATCAGAAGTATCCATCTATAAATCATACACGACGTCCAATTCATTTAAACCTGACCTTAACGGATATGATATTATCTCTGGAATTATTTGCAGTTATTCCGCACAAAACAGAAACGATAAATGGCATTTCTTGGCGGCGAAGGCCACATTTAAAATGGAAACGCCATCATTTAATAAAACCACAGCTCAGCCAAACTTTGCACACAGGCAAACTCATATTTGAGCTTGCAACAACTGGCACAACCAGTCCAATGAAGTTCTCCATCTTGAAACAGTCAACGCAGAATCTTCTTACTTATTTGATTTGCTCACGCAAACTACTGGACCAATAAGCGCAGAGAGAATGCTCTCGCATTTGAAGACACAGTTTGGTACGCGTGATTTTTCCTGCTAGGAAATAAAACCTAACCGAGGAGAAAATGCTAAGTTTACAAAATTACCAACTGATTCGGACCAGAGCAAGCGTACTAAGGTGTGAAAGTACCCTAAGTGTCTAAATGACTTTAGTAGAATTGAGTTGTAAAATACTTAAACATTTAACTTTTCTTGCTTTTTCTTAGAATAAATTTAATATTCTGTTCAAAATCAGGGTAAAAACTGACTTTTACGAACACATTTCTTCTAAAGAATACTAAAATAAAGGCCTGAAACCTGATGTCAATGTCAATAAACAATGCAAATATGGAAATGAAAACAAAGCTTCGGGGCACAACAGTGACATTCTCATCTGAGATCTGAGCTTCTAATAAGGCCTAAGTGAGGAAGGGCAGTACCGGGTCAGGATGGGATTAAGCCCTGAGAGGAAAACCGCCTGTGTGTGTGTGTGTGTTCAAGTTAATAATGAAAAGTCCATAATGAGAAACGAGATGGAAGCAAAGGCCGTATCAATAAAGGACTGAGGGGGGGAGATTGATGACAGAGGCACACGGACGGAGCCGGAGGGGCCAGCTGTCCACTCTCCACAATTTATGCCTTTGTTCATCAGGTCGGAGAGGCACCGGGCAGCCAGCTGGCAGGACACAGTTCAGTTTTCAGGCGCACACTTCCCTTAATTAGAGCGAGTACACTCAAGGTGAGAAATATAACTTAACGATTGCGTACTGTTTGTTTACTGGAAGCCCGGGCGTTATTTCTGCGGGCGACCGACTGAGCGAAAAGGGCAGAGCCGCACCGGAGCAGTACCCGCTTCAAAGTTAATCAGCCGGCAAGACGCAGCACGCCTCTTATCTCGTGACGTGAACAGACGATGAACATGACGGAATTGAGATCGATAGAAAAATGTCTTATGTTGCACACGGTCCTCACAAAAAAAAAGTACGTGAAGTGAGATTCTTTTATGTTAGGACCAGATACAAAGTAAGACGCGTTTTACTACGTTAAGTATTAAATCCTGAAGTCAACAACCAAAATCGGAAACCTCTGACTCCTAGTTTAGCAAACAAACGCTACAGCGCTGCAGCTATTGATCATTTTTGTAATCAAGTATTCTATTGATTTTTTCATCGACTAATCAAGTAATCAAATCATTAAAAAAAACTAAACAGGAAAAGTCTCTTGAATGTCCCAGACTACTGAGGACGGTTGCCTTGAATTCACCACATTTCTGAAAAGTAAGGTTAGTAGCAGACGGAAAGACTTCTTTATCCGTTTGATATCCATCAGAATCCAGAATAAAATTTTTGACAAATGGTTTTTCTATATTTCTTTTGTTCCAGCTGATTATTTTCTAACGTAAAATTAAAGAAAAAAAAAAAATCTTGAACCAACTTAATTTGGCCTTTCAAAAGAGCTGCGTTTGGTCTTTCTGGGACAGAACTACATTTCCTACAATCCTCAGCGCGCGGATCGGAGCCACGTCACAATAAGGGAACGGACACGTCCGGAATAAAAATATCAATAAATATCAGTGGGTAGAACGCTGGCTGTTGTTATTAATCAGCTTAAATATTGAGCTTTATTACAGATTTTGGGGAGTTTTAGCGAGTAAGGCCTGGTTCACACGGACGTCGAACCGGCGCAAAGCCATGCTCAGGGCGCCAGGTGAGCCATCAGAACGCCGATCGCTTGCTCATTGAGAAATTCAAGATGTTCGCGACGGCGTTCGTGCACCGCGCGTTGCTAAAAGCCAACAGGCGCTGCATGCAGCGCTTAGGCGCTGCAAACCAGCGAACGGAGGAAACGGCTACGTTAACGCCAGTGAAACGCTATTGCGAACGCGGGTGAAATGCCAATGGAACGCAGCTACAAAACGCAGCAACAAAACGCAGCAAAAACATGTATGGCGGAGGGCGTTTATCAACGCAGGACGAGGGCTCACGGAGTCGCGCGCGAGTTTACACGACGATGTTTACATCGCGAAAACATGACGGCGCGCTTTACGATTTAGTTCTGGGCTTTGCGATCAGAAATCACCAGGTCTTGCCTTGCTACTCGAAACGCCACCAATATGCATCCATGTGAAATACAAGAGAGCATACCTGCCGAGTGAAACGACGCTTCAATTCTCGAAAAATCGCCTCAACCATTTTTTGTTATCGAATTTGTGGTGTGAATGAACACACCACAAGCACAGCACACAGTGCATCACAACCAAATGTGACCTCTACATTTGACCCATCCGTGAAGGAGCAGTGCAGCTAACAAGCGCCCGGGGAGCAGTGCTGGGATGCATTCTCGAGTTACCACTTTACCAGCCCCTGATTCAAAACTCGCACTTCTGATCACGGGGCGAACATCCTACCGTTACGCCACCAACTGCCCCTAAGTGACAAGCCACACGATCAGAAGGTCGCCGGTTCGAATCCCGGACCGATAAAGGTACCACTGAGGTGCTCATGAGGAAGGTCCCGGCCCCCAAGCACTGCTCTCGGGACGCGGCCTGCGGGTCAAATGCAGAAAACGGAGCTTTGCCAGGTGCGCCATGTCATTAAATAATCGCCACCAAGCATCGGACACTCGTGACTTGGCGACGAGCAAAGACAAAACCCACAGCTTGCCCACGCACGCACTCGAGCAAGGCGGAAACAATACAGCAGAGGAGGGGAAAGAACGTTAGGAGGGCTCTTTCATCAAACAACATCACCTGTGCTGGCGTTACAGAGACAGAATGATGCCAGACGAGCACACACGAGGGTTTCTCTGCCGGAAAAGAGGGCCTTTACAATGAAAACAAACCACATTTAGGGGCTAAGACCCAGCTTTCTGGAAAAAGGAGCGCTAACCCGTTCCTGATTAATTCCTCCGAGGTCAGGGAGAGAGTTATAGCTTGCACTTAAAGCTCTCATGCGGCCTAACGTATAAACTAATTAGGGCCTAAATCGACAGCCGCTTGACGGACAGCCGCAAACGTTCCCGGGCAGCTCCATTTCCTCAGGGCCTATCGATTCTATTCCGCGCTCTCGATCTATTTCGGTGCACCGATTGGGAGGGGGAAAGGGGGAGGGGCCTGCTTGTACTTGTTATTAAAACCAAGGAGAAGAAGAAGAAGGGGGGAAATGAAGTTACAGTGCTATATCTTTCGCTCCCACGCCATTATTCCTAAAGAAGCGAAAAAGAGAAAAAAGGTAAAGGCAATAAAAGCCTAATCCTGCAGTAAAATAGGAATTTAAGCTATTTCTCAGACGGTTTTCTCCAACGTTTAGCCAGATTTTGGGCCGGAAAAAACCTGCGTCTTACTTTTTCTCTCCTTCACATGGCCATATGGTCGTATGCTTCCAGCCAAAGTGGTGGGTGCAAGCTAAACCGAAGCTACATTTTTTTCCAAACGCTAATCAGCTCAAGTCTTTCAATCTGTTGATTTGTGTTTGTAACCAGTGGATTGCAGTAAGGAGAGAGAGAGGGAGAGAGAGAGAGAGAGAGAGGGAGAGAGAGAGAGAGAGAGGGGAGGGAGAGAGAGAGAGAGAGGAGAGAGAGAGAGAGAGAGAGAGAGAGAGAGAGAGAAAGCTAAAGGAAGAGACCGAGGGGGAGAGGGAGAGGGAGAGAGAGGAGAGAGAGAGAGGAGGGAGGGGGAGGGAGGAGAGAGAGAGAGAGAGAGAGAGAGAGAGAGAGAGAGAGAAAAGGAAAGGAAAGACATCTGAGGGGGAGGAGAGAGAGAGAGAGGGAGGGAGGGGAGGGGAGGAGAGAGAGAGAGAGAGGAGAGAGAGAGGAGGGGAGGAGGGAGGGAGGGAGGAGAGCAAGAGGAAGAGAGAGAGCAAGAGAGAGAGAGCAAGAGAGAGAGGGAAGAGAGAGCGTAGAGAGACAGAGGTAGAGAGAGAGAGAGAGAGGGGAGAGAGAGGGAGGGGAGGGAGAGAGGGGAGAGAGAGAGAGAGGGAGAGAGAGGGAGAGAGGGAGAGAGCGAGAGGAAGTGAGAGGAAGAGAGAGGGGAGAGAGAGCGAGGGGAAGAGAGAGAGGGAGAGAGAGAGAGAGAGAGCGAGGGAGAGAGAGAGGGAGAGAGAGAGGGAGAGAGAGAGAGAGAGAGAGAGGGAGAGAGAGAGAGAGAGAGAGAGAAACAGGAAGAGAGGAGAGAGCAAGGGAGAGAGAGAGAGGGGAGAGAGAGAGAGGGAGAGAGAGAGGGAGAATGAGAGAGAGAGAGTGGGAGAGAAAGGGGGGGCGTTGTGTTCTAGAATGTACTCGCATAAGCACGGGACCAGTCCAAGAAGCACCCCAGTGGCGCCGGAGCCGCAAGCCGAACAGATGCGGCCAAGGATGACTCCACGCCAAGATGCCTGTCAGCTTTATGCCAGAGTAAACTTATCACGGGAGACAATGTGAACACCGGGTTGCCGGAACTCCAGGCCATGAGTTGGTTGGTCGTAGCACTTAAGGCAGACTTTTTCGCTTTCACACTCCACACCGCTTTCTCCACCTCTCTACACACTTGGATACATATCACACACAGCTCGATAAATGGCCGAGGAGGCTGATCGGGGCCGACTGAGGTGGGCAAAATACAGTGGTGGTGCTGCAGGAAAAGGACTAGAGACCATCTTAAACATCATTTTAAATGATCCCATTTTCACAAAGGTCCCTATAAGAGAGTGACTGTCATTGTGAACACACCCCAACACAGCACACAGCGCACCACATCGAAATGTGACCTCTGCATTTGACCCGTCCGTGAAGGAGCAGTGGGCAGCTTTTCTTGCAGCGTCTTACTGGTGAGCAGCGTTTGGTGACACTGCCTTGCTCATAAGTACCTCACTGGTACCTTTACCAGTCCGGGACTTGAACCGCCTAATATTGTGTTGGTCCCCGTTTTGCTGCCAAAACAGCCCTGACCCGTCGTGGAATGGTCTCCACTAGACCTCTGGAGGTGTGCCGCAGTATGTGGCACCAAGATGTGAGCAACAGATCGTTTAGCACATCCTTCGGAGTCTCGGTTTCTATAAAGGTTCCTTTTCGTTTAACCCAGGGGGTAGTTTTTTTCTTGACGCTGGACGGGAGCTTTGTGTTATATAATGGCGTTTTGCAAAAATGTTTTTTGTTAAAAGTGCTAAACAAATAAAGTTTACCTTAACTAAACAGTAAGACAAATAGATACAAAAAAAAATTTACTCTATACACTAGTGATGCGCGGGTCGACCCGTGACCCGCAGGTGCGGGCGGTTTTAGGGCAGACATTTTTAAAATATCGTGAAAAGTTACAAAACATTTCTTTATCGATCAAAACGTGTTGTAAACGGGGTTCGAATTACCTCTCCTCTCGATGCCGGCGAGAGCGGAGCTTTGCGTTCCTACAACCAGCGCATCGAGCGAGCGCGCATTCAGTTCAGCAGGTTGCGCGCTGGAAGCGCGTCGAAATAGGCTAAACCCCGGCACGGTGGATTCCATCCTCTTTCTCCACAGTGCTTCCAAACAGCTGTCATAAATGTATATTTTTCGGCGTATATTTTTCAATTTTGGAGTTCTCAACTTGAAGGATAAGCTACTAGTTTGGTGAAATATCACGGTCAAGTTGCTCTGCTCTACTTCATTTTAGACAAAATTAAGTTAAAAGAAGACCTAAGTTCTACTAAGTTCATTCAAATCTGATAGAGTTCTCAGATCTGATGTTACATCAGATGTTACAGTTTTGACAACTAGTGTGTTTTGCATACATGCGCTCTTGTGTGTGTTTGTGTGTGTTCGAGAGAGACGTCTTTCGTGCAATTTTCCGCAACCCTTCAATAAATAACGACGTAAAAATCGATCTTTCGGTTTCTTTGTTGTTGTTTGGTACACACTTGATCTTGCATAAAATTGTGTCATCATCTTCAATGCGAATCTAGCACAAATCTATGTCATCTATGGGTTACAGTGTCACAAATGACACTTCATTGGTAGGTTTCATGGCAATACGGGCTCACTGGTGTTTTTGTTTTTTTTCCTCGGGTCGGGTCGGGTTTTGGATCATTATCCACGCGTATTTTTGCGGTTTGGGCGGGGCGGTTTGGATCTCCTGACGGATCGGTTCGGGGCGGGTGTTAAAAAAAATATACATACATTATAAAATGTATACAGTATACATACAGTATAAAAAAAAAGCAACTGCTCTGAGAAATGCCCAAAGCAGTTTGTGCATCTCCTGCAAACGTCCATGCTCATGAGATCACGTCAATTAAATAATAAATGCTGGACTTTTGTGAACCAATATCACATAAGAATTGCAGTTGAATCTGCAAATCAATGTTTAAGACCATGCTCTATCCACATTTTGAGACCCACACAAAGTTGCGGTTTGATTACGGAATTTTCTGACTTACCTGCAGAAACGGAAGAGAGAAATATACACTGCAAAACTGAGAGATATCAGTCAGCATTTTCTACAGGCTTTTCACCCGACAGCTGATTTGCATACGCACACAAAAACACATGTGCCGCCACAGCTAGATGAAAAACGGACTTGGTCGGACCGTACATAACCGATCAGACGTCTGTCTGCTGGACGACACATAAATAATAAAAGATGGATCTCTTATATCATCCTGATCCACTCCCGACAGCGTCAAGGAATTTCTCAAACCCACACTTTGTTAAAAGCAGTGCTGACTCTCATCTATAACTGTGAAAAGCACCACTTCAGCTATAAGATTCAGGAGGTTATCAGAGCGAACATAGCCGCTGGCGGCAACCAACTGGGGTCCAAGCAAAAGTGGCAAAAAGCACAAAGCAGTAGATGCAGTTAGCGTTGAAGAAAGGAGTCAGCGAGTCAGAAGTCAGAACGACCAAAACAATCAGTATATTTCATTTGAAACCTCACTTGCCTTAATCAGCTAGATTAATATTCATATTCTGGCTCAAGATCTCAGAATATGAAATCCATGGTGCCAATTAAAAAGTTGTTTGACTTAAGCCAAAGAATCAGCAAAAGCAGGAATTTTCACTCAAGGCCACACAGGTTGAGAGTAAATAGGCTTGTCTTCGCTATAGCACCACTTACAAACAGATCACTACGATTTTCGGCATATGCCAAGATGCACACCATTCATACTTTCCTACAAATCTGTTTTGTAGGAATAATAATAATAATAATAATAATAAAACATAACAATTACAAATGAGTACCATTGCACTTTGTGCTTGGACTCCTAAAAAGCAAAAAAGAATTTATATAAATTTTATAATTATTAAATAGTGAGAACTCAGATGTTCCATTCTGAAATAAAAATGTTCTAATGCAAATAAATAGCTTGGTGATATCTAATGGCCCCAGTTCTGTCACATCCTGTTTATAAAGATGCACATATCCATTAAACAACCATATGCTAAAGACACACTGCGGTATTTCACAGCCACCTGACTGTCAAAAATCAATTCATAATAAATCACAACATATGCACCCTCTCTTCCTGCCGTTATCATAACTCTTTTTAGAATAGCAAGAAAATGTTCATCACAAGTGGAATTGGAATGACAAGTATGAAAGGAGTACTGTTAATTACAGCTTAGCCTTTGGCCCGGACGTAGGCGTCCTCTAATCAAAATCAGGCTTTTGTTTGGCTGCTTTACATTAAGGTCTGACAGTGGTGTGCTAAAATGCACCTCATGAACTGATTCATTCAGTCCCTTGTTCTAGAAAGCTGTGCAGTTAGGTTGTAATTAGAGACGAGCCGACTTTAAAATCCAATACCGATACTGAAAACGGGATTATTTAAAAATATGAAAAATAACCTTTTTAGAATAAAAATTGTTGCGTGCAAATTTCTATAGCATTTAGAAGACGCTCTTGGTCCACAGCTTTTCTACCACTTGACCATCATCAGATATAATCCTTAACTCAGATTATTCCGTTTTTACCTTAGGCTCGTTCTTAGGGGGCCAAACATTTTTTTTTATTAGACTCTCCTGGGTTTCGGACCCCTAATTTGATGGTCACCAACACAGGGTTTCAGTCCCTCAAAACACGTGCGGTCATTTAAGTCATCACCAAATTCCGATGAAATAAAATATATTCATATTGGATAGGCACAAATGTATAAAAACGCAATGAAGCTAACGGCGGGATTGCAGTGTCACTTTAGTGGACAAACTATACACTCACAACAGAGCAACAATATCCATTTTCTGTCTTTCTTTTTCATGTTTGTCATTTATTTGCTGTTAGAATCACAGACACAGACTGATTCTTGCATTCTCCTTCATCCTTGCATGTCTACGAGCCACCAAGCTTAACCCTCCTGTTATGTTGCGGGTCAAATTGACCCATTAAAAAAAATAAATAAAAAAAAAAAATAATTTAAAGTATTTTTTTTTAGTATGAAACTTCTTGTGCTTGGCTTAATAAGGTTAATCAACATATAAAATAAAAAAATGGTTCATATTACATATGTGACCCCGCCTGTGAAAACCCGGCTAAAATCGCCAAATCTAATTATGAAATAAAGAGCGTCAAAGTAGTCATAGTGAGAAAAATGTCAACAATATGCCATATGAGTTTATTGCAATAAATGATAGATTATGTACTGAGGTTTTCAGATGTAATGTTTGAAATGTAATCTCTAACAGGATAAATAGCGAAATTCGTGATTTTATTCACCTTACGTTTTCCATTTTCCACCGGAAAATACCGGAGGTTGGCTTCGTAAACATTGCTTTTCTAACGTCTTTGGGATTACTTTATGTGCAAAAACAACTGGTGATTTGGGTGTTATTCGGTTTAGGAACTACTGTTCTATCATTATAAAGTGCATACAGACATTAAGATCAATGTGTATCCGCGGCAGTCACGTCAGGTAAAGAGGAGGTAGAAAAATTGCGACTTAAGCCGGGTGCGGCTTTCTGTGTGTGTTGCTTTGTGTCACTGTGTACACATCAGAAACAGTGCTTTGTTTTCGGTAGATGAACGTTTTGTCAATCTAACCAGGCTATTTCATCGACATTTTATGCTTGGTATCTCTCTCTCAAAAGAAAAAAAAAAAAAAGACTTCGACGCTAACTCTGAGGTAATTTTTTTTCCATCCCCCATGGCGGCGCCAATAAGCAAGGAACAGAAGGTAGCCGGGTGTTTAAACATGCTTTTTCGTGTTGATATGCATGCTTTTTTGCCATGCGTATCATAATACATAGACCCATTTTCCAAAAGTATCAGAATTTTTCCATAAATGTGTCATATATCACTTGGAATGGGAGAATGTAAGCTTTAATTTGGTATATGACACACAGTTAGGATAATTATGGTTCAAAGATGCATCAGTGTTGAAAATATGTGTGTTTTTACATTGAAATTTCTCAAAAACCTGTTTTTCTGAGCCTGTAATTTACCAAATCTTTGACATGGCCTTACTTGGTCAGTATTAAAGATATCAAGGTGAAATTTTCAGAAAATGTTCTTTAAATTATGTGGAATTATTTTATGTATAAAACAGAGAAAAATGACTTTAGCTGGGTTATCATAGGCGGGGTCACATATGTGCAACCGTCCCTGCATGTTTATATTCCATAGATACTGTTCAGGTTAATTTGAATTTAAAATAAGCAGTGTCATGTAAAACTATTGTGTTTATTATGTAGGTCTTTCCAATGTACCTTAAAAAAGTTTTTAAGTGCATTTTCTTTAATGAAAAACGAGTGAATTATCCTCATTAAACCACGATCTGTGAGATGTAAATAACACCATTACACCAAATATTGTTTGAAAAGGTTAGTAATGGAGTTAATAATAAGATAGAAACTATGTTTACTGGGATTTTTTGGTTTCTGACACTTTTGGATAATTAAACGTGCCCCGGGTCAAACTGACCCAGTAACGAACATAACAGTTTACCTGCATTTACAGTAACTCGTATCACCTGATAACATCAACACGGGGATTTATCATTCTGGCCTTAACTTTCTTAAGAGTTAACATAATCGTCATAATCAAACCCTAATCACAATGTGACCTTAACTTTGATACACGACAAAACCTACAAGAATAATGCACTGCAGCAAGGCCAATCATTTCCAGCATGTTCCCGTGAGAGGCCGAGGTGACCGTTAACTCTGGCTGTGAGGCAAGAGGTGTGTTATCCAAAATTTTAATGAAAGGCTGCGTCACAGACCCCTGCCCTTACAGGCTACCTTTGTTCAGGAGGAAGAACTTACTTTCACAAACAGCTACAAACGTGTTTGAGTAACTTTTGGCTGCACATATTTTATTACAGACTTTTCCTGGTCGTCACAGACCCGTCTGCATTGCACACCACACTTTAACGTTCATAGATAACTTATAACAAGCGTTATAATTTTAATGTTTATTTTTGGGAGATATTTCTTCTATACTAGTACATTTCTCTATGCTTTTTTCTTAGTTTCTCTTGAATTCATAATATTTGCTTACGTTTTATTTAAAATTTACACAGTCTAGGGAATGAACCAGGTTATATATCAGAGTATGTTCTTTTATACGTAATAATGTGCGTGACAAATAAGGAAACTTAAATGTGGCATCTGAAATTTCTGACTGCTCAATGTACGTGCAGTTCTGTGCAAAAGTTTTAGGCAGGTGTGAAAAAATGCTGTAAACAAAGAATGCTTTCAGAAATATAAATAATGATTGTTCATTTTTTATCAATTTCCAAAATGCAAAGTGAGCGAACAAAAGAAAAATCTAAATCAAATCAATATTTGGTGTTACTACCTTTTGCCTTCAAACCAGCATCAGTTCTCATAGGTACACTTGCACAAAGTCAGGGATTTTGTAGGATTATAGCCATTTTATTATTTTGTAGGATTATAGTCATTATATTATTTTGTAGGATTATAGGATTATAGATCTGTGGTTAGTTCTCCAAGATGTTTGGAACAACCTACCAGCCGAGTTCCTTCAAAACCTGTGTGCAAGTGTACCTAGAAGAATTGATGCTGTTTTGAAGGCAAAGGCTGGTCACCAAATATTGATTTGATTTAGATTAATATTGGGTTCATTCACTGCATTTTGTTGATTGATGAACATAAATGATTAACACTTCCATTTTTGAAAGCATTCTTTGTTTACAGCATTTTTTCACACCTGCCTAGAACTTTTGCACAGTACTGTATATCTGCTTTTTTGAGAAATATTTAGAAAACATAAAGGTCCCAAAATAAAGTGGAAAAACAGCACATGTGCATGTCACTGCAGACCGCAGTCCTGCTCCCTTTACAACTTTTAATTCAGTTATTTTATAATGCTCCCTAATTTGTCATCTTTGACGAATGGGTATCTGAGATCATTTGTGATGTAAAAGCTGAGCGTTTCCACCCACACCTCCCCACAACAGATGCAGCAGCACCGCCAGTGCCGTCTCCCCAACACCACCACCTGGCCATCCAGATGACTCTCCGTCATGCCACTACTGGGCTTGGTGACTTCCATTAGGGTTCTGCCAAAAACCATTTGGTGTGAGAAACGCGTTGCGTCCAAACATCAAACACTAAGCGGTGCCGCATTTCCACTTGAAAGTGGCTGGACGTGTCACAGGAAAACTCGGTGATCAGAGAAGATTGAGGCTGTAATCTAGGCCCAGGCTGCTTCACCGCAGTCGCTGCTCTGAATCCTGATGGCCTTCTCCCCCTTCAGCTGCCCCAAAACATCTGGCCTGATGATGGTAAAACTAATTTAGAAGACACATGAAAGCCTGGGTATGAATATGACTATTTATTAGAGGACGACCGATATTGGTTTTTCAGGGCCAATATTGATATATCAATTATTACTAGTTAATGGGGCTGATAACCGATATTTGGAACCGCTGTGCAAAATTTTCAAATTTTACAAACACCAAGCTTAGTTACACACTCCTCTTCTCCTTCTTGAAGCTTCGTGCAGCGCTCGTGAGCGAGTGACGACGAGATTTCAGTGTTGATTGGCTGCTACTCGTGTAGCATACGGCCAATCAGAGACTGTTGTGAAAGTGAAAATGAAAAGTGAGCGATTATTTGTCATTGTGAACACAGCACAGCACACAGTGCACCACAACGAAATGTGACCACTGCATTTGACCCATCCGTGAAGGAGCAGTGGGCAGCTAACAAGGGCAGCGCCCGGGGAGCAGTGCTTGGGGGCGGTACCTTGCTCATGAGTACCTCAGTGGTAACTTTACCCGCCCTGGATTGGGACATTGGACGGAACATTACATGAAGCAGCGAGTCGAGAGCAAACGGCACAGAGAGAAGAGACGGCAGTGGAGCCACAGTAGCGCACCTTATAATTACCTGGTATCGGTGACGGTCAAAATTAAACGCCAACACCGATAATCGGCAAACTGCCTAACATCTGCCCCGATGATCGGCCCGGCTAATAATGGGTCAACCCTTAGTATTTATAGGGGTTTGTGTACTTTGGAAGATCAGAAGTGGTGAAAAAAAATGTTCAAAATAAGTTGGCAAGCTACAAATTTTTGCACACTTCTGACTGAAGATACTTTACTTTTACAGTAAAGATTCAATTCAGGAGCCAGCAATAGATATAAGACAAATTCGCGTTCAACAACACCACTCCCATCCCTATCTACTCACACAAAGCAACTGAAATATATAAATAAAAATTTGCCGTTTTAATTCCCGTGCTCAACATGTTACAATCTGTAGGATATCTGATGGATGTTTTCATTTTGGAGCGATGCTGTGGGCTCATTAATCATTTAACGGATATTTCAACGTAGATCGAAGTATCTTTACAACTCTTGCCCCAAGACACTTACATTTTCTAATTATAGACACAGTCTAATAGAAGCAATTTGTGCTTAAGGGTGTCGCTCAGGGGGCCAACTGTAGTAGTGCTAGAGGCGGGATGCAGCCGTGCTTGAATTCATGACCTCTTTTGTTCACCGCCACATTTACACCACGACATTCGGCTCTAAAGGCTCATACTGAAAGCCAGGACATTGTAATCTTTGACGAATTCTGCAAAGTTGATGCCCAGTGCTGAATGTATTACACTCCATTTGAACTACACTCCAGCTGAACGTTTTCGTGCGCACTGACAAGAAGCTGCCAGAGTGTTTTAAAAGTATCCAACAGGCTCAGATTATGCATGCACTTTTGGCAGCTCGGGTCCTTCATGAAGCTGGTTAGAAGATCAGTATTAGTGGATGTTTAAATTTCCGATTTCACAAGAAGTAGGTGCATCCAAACGTTTGATTGGTAGCTTACAAGCACCAAGTTCCGCGGTAATCAAGGTATCTGGCTGATGGTCGTCCACAGATCCAAAGGTTGTGGGTTCGAGAAAAATGGAAAAATAAAAACGTATCTGGCCAAGTTAAAAATGAAGAAACACTAACGTCTTGGATCATTTCGAGTCAATTTGGACTCATTTCCATCAATAAAATGGGCTGGTTTTGGCATCTCTGGGAGAGAACTACATTTCCCACAATGCTCCGGGACGCAGCGTGGGTCGTGTCAAAATAACATCTGCGATAAACACTAGAAATGATCTAGAAATGTCGGATTTCTTAGTAGAACGCTGGTTGTTTTTGGTTTTTCCAGTTAAAATATGAGCTTTGTTTGAAATAAAAGGGACCGACATAAACATTAAGAATAAACATTCTAATACATTTCTATAGCTTGCTTACTGGTATCACTTTGTAGACAGTGAGTCCAATGCATGGAAATCCGTCGTAATTCTCAGAACTGTGATCCCTATATGTTAGACCCCTCTCCGCAACAGGTCACAGCTAGTGAAAGGGCATTTGTAAGCGAGTGGGCGTGTCAGATGATGCCTAGGCTTTAATCACGTGATAGCACAGCAGTAAAGCCAGACACGGCCTGAGAGTGAAGAGCCGTTTCTTGCTTAATTCACTCGAATTCTTATTCTTGGATTGAGAAAGAGGGTCGCCATTGGCGACTGGAATGAGAAAAAAAAAAACTAGTCGCAAAATAAAAAATCTAGTCGCATTGGCCACCATTTTAGTCACCATCTGGAGCCCTGAAGGGGTCAGTGGTACAGTAACGGTTAGGGAGTGGTTCTAGTAACACGACCGCTGGCGTCCAAATCCTGCACCAGCAACGCCATCACTGAGGATCCCCTGAGCAAGGTATCCATGTTTGCGTGGAATTAACAAATAAAATCGTGGAATTTTGTAACCAAGAATCCTATCCTTGAAAAACCCAAAATTCCACGGTAATCCACTAAGGATCCTACCTCCAGAGTGAGACCCTTAATCCCAATTTGCTCCCAGTATTTAGCAAATGAAAGTTTTGCTGGATAAGAGTTGGCGAGAAGTGCGGTCGGTACCCCAGTTGAACCTTTGAAGCAGATATTTGAGGACAGCAAGGGACACAGCACTTCTGATAGCCGAAGGAAGTTTGTTCTGACACTGAGGTGTCAGAACTGAGAAGAGTATTGATATACAGTACATTTCTTCTTTTCTTTTGAGACGTGGGGGGTCAAGAGCGGCAGTGTTTGTCAAACACCCAACAACTTCCTCGCGTAGATCTTCTGGGAAGAAGATGGATCCGAAGTGCGCTGCCTTTTGAAAAAGTCAGCATGAGAAGCTTTGTGCCCATTATCTGGCTGCACTCTGCAGGCTTTGTGAAAGCTCAGCACGGCCTGGGGTTTGGCACACAGCCTGTTAGAAGCTGAAGCCGGGGAAATTGGTCAGTATCCCGACGTCAGCTGGTAAACAGCAAAAGCGGGAATTTGAGAAGTGTTGAAGCTTGATCGGTGAACTGTATGTGGCTGAAGAAAGGACGGGTCTTGGTGCCTGCTATTGTTCGGCTCCTGGTTCTAAACCTGCAGAGACCTTGCAACACTAGAATCGCTGAGTGGACTGAACTGTATGGGTTTCACCTGGACCTTGAAGGTTATACAGGGTCCTTCTTGAAATTCTTGAATATTAGGGTGCTTTCATACCTATTTTTGTGTCCGATTCAGCTGCCAGAAGAAGGTTAAGAGGTGTTCTGAAGGCTTACGATAGTGTTGTAGTATTTGAGACCAGTTTTTGTAAGTCTCGGTCGTATTTGTCTTGTCATGGACTCAGGCACAGAGGATTTTATTTCGAGACCAGACCAGACCATAACTCTGAGAATGTTACTATTAAACCTCCTTGAGACCAACGCAGACATTACATTCATTCCTCTGTAGGTGAATTCCGTGCACAAAAACTGAACTGCGTAAAAACGCAGTAATGACATTATTTGTGATGCAAACGCACACCTTAGAGCTCGCGACTCTCATATGGAACGCCATCATGCGCAAAAAGGCCAAAAGCAGCTCAGAGAGAAACACTGAATAAACATGTTTAATGCTGCTTAGGCTTTGCATGTTCCACTTATTTGTCATGTGATGTAAAACGTGCATTGGTCCGGTCTCTGTCTCGACTCGGTCTCGGCCCTTCACAGTCTTGGTCTTGTCTCGGTTTAGGTGGTCTTGACCCCAACTCTTGCTTACGATCTGCTCACCTGACAGTGTGTCTTGTATATGTTTGCCACAATACAAGGCAGTTGAATCGCTTCATGGGTAAGTTGTGTTGTCACTGCAAACAAACCATCCTGTGGAACAATTGCAAGCGTTCTGAGACCACCCTCTCCAAGCGATCTCAGCCCGGTTTATAGGTTCAAATGATATGTTCACACGTGTCCAGATGAACTGCTCCTGGGGGGAAACGTTCTCGGTATCATAACAACTAGCTAGGTATGAAAGCACCCTTAATCTAAATAGTAAATTACTTTGTTCTACACACACACACACACACACACACACACCTATATCTCATCTTTAATTCAGCAAAATCAATCTGGCATTGTCCAGAGAAGAACGGGATCCACTTATGAGTAGAGCTTAAGTGGGCTAACCACAAGAAAAGTAACAGCACAGTTCTCCTTAATGGAAATGCACCCTTGCGGCCAAAACAGGAAATGACAGCCTTAATGTTGGCACCAAGACAGAGAATAACTTCTTCTTCTGCAAAAAAGAGGAAAGAAGAGGGCTGCAGTGGGGCTATTGCCAAGAAACACAATACCCCAGGTCTCCTTAACGAGCTGAAAGGTTTAAGCCACGAATGGTGTCTCTACGACAAAAACTGTGTAAGGAATGAAAAGCGAGAGGAGGAAGAAAAAGAAATAATGAAGAGCAGAAGGTGATGGTGCTTGTACCTGGAATCACAACCAAATTGAATTGAAATTGAACTGAATTGTTTAAGTGTAGGTTGTGGGGAAGCGTCTGCTACGTGGGCGTCTCGCTCCTAATGAGGCCGAACCATCTGAGGCGCCTGGCTTCAAAATGCTGGCACCGCCTCTGCTGCTACTGCTGACTCAAAGACAAGGGAAGCCGAACGTAAAGAGGGGGGAGAAATGGACAGAGAGCGAGAGCGAGAGAGCGAGAATGATGGAACGGTCGCGGGAGCCTTAAGGGAGAGCGATGGCCCTAAGGATAAGATTTACGCCAAGGAGCCTCGGAGCGACACAACAGACGCGACTGCAATCCACTTAGCAGATAAAAGCAGAGGACGTCCATATTTACAGGCAGGCAAATACGGTGGCATAAATCAGGCCTCGGGGGAACTGTGTGGCGGCTGACAGGGACGGGACTCAGCTCCTGCTCGCTCATGCAGCGTGACTGTTCCCGCTCGGGTAGGCTGAGGGGACCGAGTAAAGTCGGACAGCGTTGGATTATATTCGACTGCAGATCCCATCTCAAAACAGGCTTTGGGGTTGAGGAAAAAATAAAATAAAATCTCGAGCACGACGATACGCAACCTTTATTTTTCAGCTTTCAAGTGATTTCTATTAACCTCTTCTAGAGACTAAAGCTGGAACAAGAGAGCGTGCCGTTCGCAGGCTGCATCGAGGTTTATTCTTAGCAATATACAGAGTAACTACACTCCAGGGTGTTGAGTCTCTGACACCTGTATAATGCATTTAAAGGGGCATAAAAATCTCCTGGAGGATTTTGTTGAGATGTTAAGTAACTCATACGCCTTGCCTACGGGAGGCATAACAGTAGTGCAGCCCGGCATGCGGCAATTTTTGGTCAATACGAGCGAATAAATCGCAGACGTAACAGTATCGGGTGTCAATAATTGGCAACCATAAAAGGAGCACAGAGACAGAAGTTAACTTTTCAATTGCATTACATGATGTTTTCGGAATGAGAACTCCTTAAAAAAAAAAAAAAAGCTACCAATGATTTGGAAAGTCTTTGTTTATGTTGTTTTAGAAAATATATATCATAAATACACCAGACTACATATAAAATTTTAATGTTTTAACATATTAACAGAATCTAAAAATAAGTAAACTAACATCAAAAACATACAAGATCAAGGTTCTGAATGTCGGTTTTGATCAACTGCCCGGCCCTAATGCACAAGTTCAAAAGAGGTGCAGTTAGTCCCTAAGCTGACTGTACATTTACTGTCCCCTTAAAAACATACCATTGTGTGTGACTCTGCTGACTCTGACTTGACTCTGCCCCGTTCAGTAGAGGTGTGAACCTTCAGTGGTCTCAGGGTTCGATTCGATTATAATGATCAGGTCAGCGATTCGATTCGATTTGATTCAATACAATATCTCAATCATCACCATGCATCACATCGAATTTTTCTACACTGCTTCACACTGCATGCAAATCGTGAAAGTGAAAGTGAGTGATTATTTGTCATTGTGAACACACCACAGCACACAGTGCACCACAACCAAATGTGACCTCTGCATTTAACCCGTCCATGAAGGAGCAGTGGGCAGCTAACAAGCGCCCGGGCAGCAGTGCTTGGGGACGGTACCTTGCTCATGAGTACCTCAGTGGCCCTAGATTCGAATCTGCGACCTTCTGATCACGGGGTGAACAGCCGACCGTTACGCCACCAAGTGCGCCAACATCGTGCAGCCGTAGTTACTACCGGGATGTTCTTTTCAACTAGAAGTTTTAAGTTTTATGTAGCCGGAAAATCACCAAGCAATGTCATTATGATATAATCCAGGGGTTTTCAACTGCTTCTGTCCCAGGGGCCACCACTCAGACTACGCAGTAGTCTGCAGCTGTCCACTGTGCGTCCGTGTGTGTGGAGATTTTTTATTACTTTTTAGATATTTGCATTAAAATCTTGACTCATAAAGATGGCCAAATCGTTTAGAAATGTTTAAAAAAAATAAATCAAATGAAATCATTTTTAAAAAGTGATTTCAGTAGTGAAACTGGATAGCATGACATGGGACCACCTGCACTGTCGCCGCAGACCCCCCGCGGAGGGAGCGGACCGCCGGTTGAAAACCCCCCCAATATGATCCATTCTGTGACGTCTGAGTGTTTCCTTTCAAGATTTTAATATCACAAACAAGACACACACACACTTCATCAGCAAAAAAACATCACAGCGTTAAATGTTGAGTCTATTTAAAGGAAAAGTTTTGTCAGTGAACAACGGGGGCAAACTAAAAACAAAGAAAACCGTGAGCGGTGATTACAGGGGTCCAAGCACAGTGCCTTGGCGGCGAGTGTGCGCTGTGCTTGGACGCCTTTAATCACCGCTCGCGACTATATAGTACTTTTCCACCTGTTATAGCGACCCTACTGATCAATTAGCGTCATTTTTATTTCACATCCACAAAATCATACCCTTACCTCAGAGTTCAAGTGTGAGAAGGCTGGGCCAAAGTAGTCAAAAGATACAGCCATTCAAGCAAAATTAGCCACACCTCACCACAGTTGATTTGCATATTGTAGCCACAACATCCAAAAAGTCCAAAAAAGTTCTTTGTTACGATGTAAGGCAAAGTTCACAGATTCATTTCACACCTCACATGCCTAAATCACCCACACCTCCTAGGACGTGTATGCACAAGTCCGCTTTGCAAACTATGCAAATTAGCCAAAAATCTAGCTAGGGTGACGCTGATGTTCGGGGCCATGAATACATTTTGCACAAGCCAAGGATTAAGCACAAACAAGAAGTTTCCGAATCAGAATTCAAAGGAGTCGGGTTTCTCCTGTCACGCCAAGTGAGAAACGGAGAAATCTGCCGCTCACAGACGCTTGGCGCGGTCGCGGCTACGTTTGCATTTACGGTAGCCTACACTGCATTCACAGCCACACGGATAGCCTACCTGCGTTAGGTTAACTGAACTCGGGAGACGAAGATGGATTCCGGAGAAATATCTTCACGCTAGTCAACCAGTGGATTTACTAGAGCGGTCAAAACAGAAACTTCTAACATTCTGCTGGAATTGAACTCCTCACCTCAAGAAAGTCACGTTTTTAGGATGGAAAGGGTAAGTTTTTCAGCCAAATTTATTCACAACAGTACAGTATAGACCTTCCACTGTTTCAAAACGCTAAAAACAAAAAATCCAAACTTTTACCCCACGCAACATAAACGCTCGTTTTTCTCGGAAACCTCCGTTGCAACAAGCGACTGGTTTTGCCGTGGAGGGTCACATATCCGTATAAACACAATAGGGTTCTAGCACTTGCTGCTTGGACCCCTAAAAATAATTGTTCATTGTCCCTCCATCACTATCTCACACTCAAGTTGAAAACATCTTTTAAAGCAGTGCTGAGCTCGATTCGAGGCCGAGCGAACAGGTACAGGCTGAGGGAAAAGCAGTGGCCGCGGAGCTGAGTCAGACATATTGGACTTAAGGATAGGTGTCTACCTGATGGTGAGGTGAGGCGGCGTGAAAATAATGGAACGGGAGGTGAGGGGTGAAGACAACGCAACAGTAAGACGAAATGGGTCTCTTTTCTCTCTCTCTGCTTTCAGGCCTTCCAAAGGGCAAGACTGCACCCGATTCGTCGCTCTATTGAGCACTTTAATACGGCGCAGAGCTGCTTGTCTATGGAGGGGAGCGATCTGAGGGCTTTCACCGCCCTTACTTCCCTTCTATCAGGTTCTCCATCCGCCCAGACATACAGCACATCATCCCAGGACACAATGGGCCAAAAAAAAAAAAAATTGTTTAAAAAAAGGGGGCAACTTTCAGCTGGAGGAAGAACAGCGTGTTATCGGCCTGTAGCCATCACCGTGGGAAATATGCGCTGCACATAGACTCTGCAGCCATTAAAGTTATAAGAGCAACCATACCCGTCCCGACAGACTCTGCAGAGAAGCCTACACACACACACACACACACACTCCCACACACACCCCAACACACACACACTCCCACACACACTCTGAGAGGGCTGTACATGGAGTTAGGACTCTACGCAATGCATGAGTTTTTAATGTAGAGTTTTCCTCGAGGTGTGGAACTAAAGCTTGAATGTCTCAAAGTTCATATATATATTTCCCTCGACTATCACCCACCGGTGGGGTTCATGTAGGGTGGTAAAGAATCTCTCACACACACACATCTTTGTATTACTATCTTTGTGAGGTCTTTCCATAGACTCCCATAATGACTAGATGTCTATAATTTTACACCTACACCTAATCCTAACCCTAACCCTTAACCTCAGTAAACAAAAGCACATCTTTTACCTCATCTTTTACCTACCTTACATCTTTTAGTTTCTCAAATAAAACAAGCACATTTTCTATAAAGTCATTTCTCCTCATGGGGACCTCTCAAATGTCCCCACAAAACCCAAAAAAACAGATAAAAGTGATTTTAGGGGACAAAAAGGCCCCCACAATGCGATAAATACATGGCCACACACACACACACAAAACCCTTCAACCCACAGAAGATAAGCCTTCTCACTATTATCATAAAACGGCTCGATCTCACAGAAACGAAGTTGCTACATCTTTACAAACCCCCGCCTGCACCATCAGCTAGTAAGAAGCAACCAACTCCTTAGGGCAACAAACGCACCGGTGCATGACGGCCATCAAATTTTACAGCTGATCTCTCCCTAGTCCCCAACGTCACCCTCCCACCCCAGAACCCATACCAATCAATAACCTTCATTTTGAAAGTGGTGTGCAGAGAAGCTAACCCAATGATCTTCCTTTTCCATCTGAAAATGTGGTTAAGGTTTTGAGAGGTTTGTTTTAGCACAAGAACCAGCACAAGAACCAGGAAACAAGTCCTTGACGAAAACACGGGGCACAACCATCGAGTTCTGAGAAAATCTGCCGGATGAAATATTCAACGTGCGGAAATGCAAGCGAAGAGCTTGTGCATTTTTTAAGCCGTTTTACACACCCGGGATGCGAGTGAAACAACACGGTGTTACGCAGTTGTACAGAGAGGAGGCGGAGGGCGGCTCAGGAGCACGAACGTGTGGACTCGCACTAACACATGAGCGCATGCATACACACAGACACAGACACACACACACACACCTGTGCGGGGGCAGAGGGTTCGTCGGCACGCTTGAGCTCGGGCTCGGGGCCGCGCAGCGTCTGCAGGAACAGGGCCGCCCTTCGCTTGCGCTCGGCCTGAAGCTGTTTCTCCTTTGACTCCTTAGAGGCCTGAGCCAGTTTCTCGCGCGCCGCTGCCGCCAGTCGATCCTCCAGCTTCTGTTTGGCTGCGCGGAGGAAAAAAAAAAAGGCAGCAGTGTTACAGATGTAGACACACACACCCACAAACTCACTGAGGATTACAACAGAGCATGACGTACCATTTTAAAACAAGACCGCTCTGTAACTTAAACTATGAAGCTTGACAATCTGAATAGGGTATAAAATAGGAGCTAAAAACATATACTTTTTAGAAAACATAAATGAAATATTCTATATAATAATCAGAGGTGGGCAAAGTACATAACTTCACCACTAAAGTGAAGGTACAGATACCACTAGTCAAATGTTACTCCAATACAACTGAAAATCATAGTCAGATTTTTATTTAAGTTAAAGTACTGAAGTACTTGTTTTAAAAAATACTGAAGTATAAGGCCTCGTCCACACGGACGTTCGAAATAAACGCCCTCTGAATGCCATACGCGTTTTTGCTGCGTTTTGTAGCTGCGTTTGCTTGGCGTTTCACTGGCGTTCGCAATAGCGGCATGTTCCTCGCGTTTCCTTGCGTTCGTTTATTTGACGCCACCCGAACGCGCAGCCGGCCGAACGCCGGTGCTGAACGCCCGCGTGGACGCTTTGATTTGCTCCAATGAGCAGAAAAACAGTCGGCGTTCAGTCAGCGCTCACCTGGCGCCACGAACGCCAGAAAAACAGACGTCCGTGTGAACGAGGCCTTAAAGGTACATCTTCATTCACCACATCGTTGCGTTATTGCCACAACACTTACTATACCTAATGTTCACTAGCTTGCAGAAGCTGTAGAATGAGGAACTGGCAGAATGTTACAGAATGAAACACAACCCGAACTGACAAAGAAAACCAGTCATTCGTTTTTGAATTATTGTAAGACTACACATTCCCACAAAATAGCTCTGGCAGTGTGTGTTCACACATATGTGACCCTGTGTAGGGTAAAATTTTTGGATTTTTTGTTTTTAGTGTTTTGAAACAGTGGAAGGTCTATACTGTACTGTTGTGAATGAATTTCGCTGAAAAACTTACCCTTTCCATCCGAAAAACGTGACTTTCTTGAGGTGAGGAATTCAATTCCAGCAGAATGTTAAAAGTTTCTGTTTTGACCGCTCTACTTCAATATTTACGGTAAATCCACTGGTTGACTAGCGTGAAGATATTTCTCCGGAATCCATCTTCGTCTCCCGAGTTCAGTTAACCTAACGCAGGTAGATTATCCGTGTGGCTGTGAATGCAGCGTAGGCTACCGTAAATGCAAACGTAGCCGCGACCGCGCCAAGCGTCTGTGAGTGCTACGGCGATAGTCAACTTCAAAGGCAGATTTCTCCGTTTCTCACTTGGCGTGACAGGAGAAACCCGACTCCTTTGAATGTTGATATCTCAGTCATATGTCGTCCGATTCATTCAGTATAGGTATCGTTTTGAAGCTTGATTTATGCCCTTTCATGAAAACACTAACTCAATTTTGAAAATTTAAGACAAGTGACTGGTTTTGCCGTGGAGGGTCACATATGTGCATGTTAATCAGGAGGCCAGTGCAGTAGCTGTAAATGCAGCTCAGAACATAAAATCAACATTCCAACCTGCTTAAAACCTGTCTCAACTTGCTTTTATAGTTACAGTCTACAGGGGGGACGTAACCCTACTGGTCACCTACCAAAAAACATCCACTTTACCCACAGATCTGAAAGTAACGGTTAACGAGAACCTTCATAGAAATGTAGTGAAGTCTTAAGTTTCCGAAAAAATACTACTTAAGTAAAGTACAGATACTCAGTAACTGCACTAAAGTACAGTACTCAAGTAAATGTACTTTGTTACTGTCCACCTCTGATAATAATATCTAGCTACTATTTTATAACCTAACTGCATATGGGCCACTTGGTATAGTAACAGTTAGAGAGTTGGCCCATGATCGGAAGGTTGCCAGTTCAAGTCCTGGACTGGTAACGTTACAACTGAGGTACTCATAAGCAAGGTACCGTCCCCAAGCACTGCCACCCAGGCTCTGCATGTCAGCTGCCCACTGCTCCTTCACGGATGGGTCAAATGTAGAGGTCACATTTGGTTGTGGTGCACTGTGTGCTGTGCTGTGTTCACAATGACAATAAATCACTCACTCAGTTTATAAAAACGAACCTTTTGGAAGATCTATGGTATGAATATGCTACATACAGTACATCATGCACTATTTAGTTGCACTATAAGTTGTGTGTGTGTGTTTCCAATGCTTAACTGGCTTATTTTTGCTGTATGGTATTTTAAAAGGTCGACGGGTTGTATCCTTTAAATAATAACACTACTGTGATGTTTTTAAATAAATCATAAATTAATTTATTATAAGGTTACATTAGTAGCAGTAGTGTTAATAATTAAATAATTTATAGCCTTTTTGCAGTGCATCAAATATAAACCTCTAAAGCACATGCCTCATGGATGTATAGCGTCCACACATCCACCCACCCACTCATAAACTTACTGCAACTTTATTAACTACAAAGAAAATGATTATGTTCTTCCGGATTGCCCTCACCCCACATACAGTGCATACTTTTTTGGTCAATACAACTCTTCCTCACCTCTTCAAAACACTACGGATAACGAGGTGACGAGAATTAAGTCGACAGGACTAAGCGGCAGCTTCCCAGCGTACTTCTGCTACCATCGGCAGCGGTTTTCTCCGTTTGTTTCCGCTTGATTAATTTGCTCATAATGCTGAACAGCTGCCCAGAATCTGTAACGACGCCCTTAAAAACAACAACGTCCAAAACGACGGAAAAGAACCAGAAATTTCCCTTCATCAAAACTGGAAATGGGAAAGCCTTTCACATTGTCTCTCGTTCCAATAACCCCCAAATCGTCTGACGAAATCGGCTCACGAACGTCCCACAACCCCGGCGCTCAGCATCTCTCAGCGGATCCTTAATGGCCGTGAAGATGGACTGGGGGTGGAAGTCGAACCTGACAGCAGCAGCACCCCGGGTTCGGCCGAACTCGAGCGGGTCGAGCGTTCGCCGGCGCCGGTCAGGGCGGAAGAAGCGAACGTCACGGGAGAAAATGAGTCATTACGTTACGCAAGGACAGGAGAATGCTGTACCCATCCAGCGGGATAAAAATAGGCCCCCTGCCACACAGCATCACAGGAAACACCGAGTGAGTACTACGGGTGAGAGAACAGAGTCCACTCAGAGGAGGGGGGGCAAGGGCACGGCCCAGCGAAGAAAGAGGAAAGAGGGGGAGAGAGAGAGAGCTGGGGAAAGACAATAAAGAAACTTGCTCAGACGTACCATAATCAAGTCGACACGTACAGCAAAATCGAGAGGCATTACAAGTCTGAATTGTTAAAAGAGCGTCTATAAAGAGTGTTTACACAAATTTACACTAAAGAGTTAACGCATTAGATTATGTATAGAAGACACTACACAAGTGAATTCAAGTGAGTGATTATTTGTCGTTGTGAACACAGCACAGCATGCATCACAACGAAATGTGACCTCTGCAGTTGACCCATCCTGTGGGCAGTGAGCCTGGGGATGGTACCTCAGTTATAGCTTTACCAGTCCGGGATTCAAAGCGGCAACCTTCTGTTCTCTAGTGTTGTAGCACTTAACACCGGTCTCGGTCTCGGTCTCAAGACCAGTTTGTGAAGGTCTCGGTATCTGCTGCATTTGTACTCGGCCTTGTCATGGACTCCGACAAAGAGGACTCGGGATTTGATTTCGAGATCAGCTGAGAGCACAACTCGGAGAATATTACTATCGACGAACTATTTACAGTCGGATTGGAAAAATGTCTCTGAAACGTAATCATACTTTACTTTAAACTGATCTTCCATTCATCTGGAGTTTCAGGCCATGCTGTGTGGCGTTTAGCAACTACCCCCTTATCTTTGGGGGCAGTTTGGTCTTGAGGAGTGTTCTGCCACTGTAACTGCTTCCAGTGAAGTGGTTTCCTCATTACAGATGTAAGAGAGGAACACTGAATAAACGTTTAATGTTGCTTAGTGTGTGTTGTTTGCTTTGTTCAGCTCGTGGGCATCCCATACGTAACGAATTGCACGTGCACTCGTTTACAGATCGGCTCCATAGATTGGCCCAATGCCAACGATACCTGATCCTGTTATTTGAGTCTTTATCGGACCGATATATACCATCCACATATCGAACTGGTGCCATCTTTCATTTAAATCCAACAATATGGATGTTGAACTTGATTATACGTAGCTTACTGTGCCCAGTGCGCAGTTATGTACACTACCAGTCACAAGTCTGGACACACCTTCCCATTCAATGTTTTTTCTTTATTTTCATCACTATTCACATTGTAGATTCTCACTAAAGGCATCAAAACTATGAATGAACTGTGTAAGGACTATACGATCAAGAAGGAGAGTGATGGACCTGACATGGGCCGATCATATCAATGTTCAAGTCAAGAAGGCAAAGCAGCGTCTGTACCACCTTAGACGGCTGAGGAAGTTTGGGCTTTCCCCCGCTCTGGATAACAGTGTCTGGTAAATGCTGTAAACGTAAATGAGAATATTACACTGTTGAAATTAGCAAACGGGGACATCTTTATACTACCGACACCCGGCCTCCCTAAAACACTAACTTCTCTCTATGCTCCATCTTAAGCATCCCCAGCGTTTTTAAGACTCCACTTGCTGACAGACTCCATGAAATACTGCAGCATTCTAGAGACTTACTCTTACTAATCTGCTGAATTATCATACATGAAAGGTCAGGTGCAAACAGATCCCATGAATTTATGAGAAGGATTTGACCCAAAACGCCTTGTTAAATAATCAAATACATACAAAAAGTTCTTTTCGAGGCTATATTTCTGGTGCAGTGCAACCCGCTACTGTAGCACGTATACAGGTGCGTGAGGAGGCAGAAGCGTTCCCTTAAGACGCTCCGTCACTTCTCTTCTGCTTCTTTCTTTGCCTGACAGGAACTGCTTGTACTGTAACAGCATAAAGTCGCAGGCCTGATAAAGTGTGTTAATCTGCACAGCAAACCCGACTCTGACAACCCGGTCCGTGCAGCCCCCTCCCCTCCCCTCCCCTCCCCTCCTCCCGGTGCTCTTTACGGTTTCACACTGCTGAACAAAGACAGCTGAAAGAAAAGCTTTCTGGATGCTGCAAAGACCACATGACAGCTCCAGTCCGATCTTCAACAAGAAGGAAAGAGGCAGAGGCAGCTTTTAGTGCCAATCCCATCTGTATTCTCTGGCTGACTCTTCATATTTCGGTGGGCCAAAGCAGAAAATGTAGGCCTTACGTCAGGGATTTAAGTCAAATTGAGACCCCGGCGTGGAGGCCTGATTGCGTTCTGATCCATCTCTTATAGTGGGGCCAAGATTTTCTTGAAGATGATTCAGGATCGGGACACAGAAGCACAGAACATTAAGGCCTCGTTCACACGGACGTCTGAACCAGGCGTTTTTCTGGCGTTTGTGGCGCCAGGTGAGCGCCGAGCATTTTTCTGCTCATTGGAGCAAATCAAAGCGTCCACGCGGGCGTTCAGCACCGGCGTTCGGCCGGCTGCACGTTGGGGTGGCGTCAAATAAACAGATGAACACATATCTGAAAAGGCTCCTGAAGCACAGCTAATTCAAAACCTAACAGTTAGCACAAGTCAACACAAGTTAAATAAAGGTATTTCATTTTCATCAAATTCGAACTGCTTCGATCCTTAATTTTTTTCTGAGAGAAATGAAAAAACTGTCCAGAGAGCATCAACCAGGAGTGGGCGATATATCGAATATACTGGATATATCTCATATACTGGATATATCTCGGCTTGTTCCGCATGCGACGCAGCAAATTTTGACGCGACTCTCACGTGGAACGCCATCAATCGCAAAAACGCTCCAGTTCAACCAAATCTTCCCCTTTATTACAGATAAAACTCATATTTTAGCTGACAAATAACACCAACAACAACCAGTATTCTACTCACAATCCGGCTATTTACTTGATATTTTCTGTGTTTACTCTGGACATATTCCTATCGCATTATTGTGACAAGTCCGAGCGCGAGGGATTGAGGAAATGTAGTTCGCACCCAGAAAGAGAGAATATATATTAGGGCTGCAACAACTAATCGATTAAATCGATTAAAATCGATTATTAAAGTAGTCGGCAACTAATTTAATAATCGATTAGTTGGGTCTACATTATTATACACATACGTACAGTGGGTACCCCCTAATGTGGCACTAATGGGGCAGCGGTGGCAGTAAAGCAGCATTACGCTGGACGCCGAGCGCCATAAAAGAAGAATAAGAAGGAGACGAAAACCAGTGCTATGTCTTGCCGTCACAAAAACTAAAGCAATTGCTCAGAAACGCACGAATGACGTTTGTTAGTGCGCACGACTCTGGCAGGGAAGTTCCAGTTCAGTCAAATCTTCCCATTTATTACAGACAAAACTCATTTTTACTTGATAAATAACAAAAACAACCAGCGTTCTACTCACAGTACAGTCATTTACTCGATATTTTCAGTGATTATTTTGCCGGGTGTCCACTGCGTTATTATGACACGACTCTCATGTGGAACGCCATCTTGCGCAAAAATGTAATGAGTCAAAAATGAGTTATAGGCTTAACTGAGTCCAAATTTTCTAAAAATGGCCAAAACTTTAATATTTCTTCATTTTCAATCAATCAGACTTTCCCCCCCCATTTTATTTTATAGTTTTTTTTTTCCTTTTACCTGATTAATAATCAATTAATCTAAAAAATAATCGGCAGCTAACGTGATCAGAAGGTCGCAGGTTCGAATCCAGGGCCGGTAAAGTTACCACTGAGGAACTCATGAGCAAGGTTCCGTCCCTAAGCACTGCTCCCCGGGCGCTTCTTAGCTGCCCACTGCTCCTTCACGGATGGGTTCGTTGTAGTGCACAGTGTGCTGTGCTGTGGTGTGTTCACGATGACAAAAATAATCACTCGCTTTCACTTAATCATTAGTTGCAGCCCTAATATTTACGGTGTATCATCATATAGCTCAAAAATATTGCAATACTGATTTTAGGCTTTGTTCTCCAGCCCCAGCATCAACTTCTGTTAAAAAATGCCTTGTTACGAAGAAAGTCCAAAACTTAAAGGCTACTTGCCTAAAAAACTACCACCACTGCCTGAATGAAAACAGAAATAGATCTGCAATTATCTTAAAAAACAGTTTATTTGCTTGTTCAGCTACAGAACCTTGCATCAATAGCTGGCACAAGGAGGCATTGACGTTAGCCAACAACACACTTAAATTTGCCCTCCTTACTTTAGATATTAGTATTTCCTGATGGTCATTCATTCAAATGTGAGGTCACACGGTCTAGAGTCTAAAGTTATAACCTTTATTATTCGAATAAATTCTTGTGGCTTTTTAAATGAAAAGCAGAGGAATAAATGCATAATTGAGGGGCAGTTGGTGGGGTAACGGTAGGGTATATGCCCCGTGATCAGAACGACGCGGGTTTGAATCCAGGGCCGGTAAAGTTACCACTGAGGTACTCATGAGCAAGGTACCGTCCCCAAGCACTGCTCCCTGGGCGCTTGTTAGCTGCCCACTGCTGCTTCACGGATGGGTTAAAAGCAGAGGTCACATTTCATTATGGTGCACTGTGTGCTGTGCTGTGGTGTGTTCACAATGACAACAATCACTCACTTTCACAATCTGCACATTAAGGCAATAGAGACTGTGTTCTACTGTGTAATGTCAGTTTTTTAGAGCATGAAGTTTAACGTCTAAAGAACTGAATGACTCTTTTGTACCTGAAAGGAAAGGAAAACTGGAAAATTTTGCTTACGAACTAAAAATACTGATAATTTCCAGGCTATTTTTACCAATAAACACAATTACGTGTGAACACGTTACGCCTGCAGTGACTCATAGAGGAATGAAGCACCTTAAGGCAAAGTCACACAATCCCTCCCCACTCTCCAGCTCGCTCCGTGTCGGGGAAATCGCGTAGAAGCTCATAAAGGAGACATCAGAGCGGGGAGGGGGGAGAGCGTTTGCTGAATCCGAGCATCGGTAATCGCAGCGTGCTACTGTGATCCTTTTAGAGCCCGCTGATAAAGATTAGGCGGCTCTGCTGCGATCAATAGTCCTGCAGCCGAACCCAGTGCGTCACAGACTGAAGGTTCGTTCTGGTGCCGCGGTGCTGCTCCTTTCCTTTCCTACGAGCAGCACTGGGCTGCCACGTGGAGGCTGCTCTTATTGCACTAATTAGCCCGTCCAACTGCGAGTGAGATTCCCGGCAGGGTGAGTTAAAAGCTACACGGTAGAATGTTCTGGAGTGGCGGGTACGGCTTGAGATCAACTTTAATCCTGATCGTTTCGTTGCGAAAAAATGCTGTGTGTTGAGACTGTCGAATGTTGGAGTCCAGCAGTGGTAAAATCTGCCTTCTACAAGTCTGCCTCAGGGTTTTTATTCCACTCGTTCAATTAAACAGGTGAAACAATTCTTAATCCCAGTGTGTAAATGGGCGTTTAACGGTGAGAGGAAAACTATGCTCAGGCCTTGAACTAACACGTCACACCCATGTTTGAATCTAGATTTTACAGACACTGTAAAAATGTGAAGTCTGCACTCGTCACTGTTTCTCTCATTCGGCGATAAAAAGGTAAAAGCACTGTAAACAACTCACAACGGATAAGATTTTGTCTCTCATCCTGAAGATACGGAAGTGGCTTTTTTTCCCCCGAATCAAGCTCCAGTAAAAAATTAAAGTAAATATAAAAGTCTAATGCTGTGCAGTATATCGTCAGTTGGGATATCGGTCTAGTACCGAATCAATACGCTCGATCAGGGAGCAGCAACAAAGAGCAAATCTGTAGTATTCTCCTAACTTCCATTATATCCTTTCATTAAATGACTTGTTTATACTAGGGATGCACCAATCCAATACGTGGATCGGGTATCGGTCCAATAACGACTCAAATAGCCGGAGCGGGTATCGGTGGCGTCAGGACGATATGTGACCCTCCACGGCAAAACCAGTCGCTTGTCGCAAATGTTCAAAATTGAGTTATGTTTCCATAAGTCAAGGGCATAAGTCAACCTTCAAAACGATACCTATATCGAATGAATCGGGCGACATATGAGTGAGATATCAACATTCAAAGGAGTGGGGTTTCTCCTGTCACGCTGAAATCTGCCTTTGAAGTTGACTATCGACGTAGCACTCACAGACCACGGCTACGGTCGCGGCTACGTTTGCATTTACGGTAGCCTACGCTGCATTCACAGCCACACGGATAGCCTACCTGGGTTAGGTTAACTGAACTCGGGAAACGAAGATGGATTCCGGAGAAATATCTTCACGCTAGTCAACCAGTGGATTTACCGTAAATATTGAAGTAGAGCGGTCAAAACAGAAACTTTTAACATTCTGCTGGAATTGAATTCCTCACCTCAAGAAAGTCACGTTTTTCGGATGGAAAGGGTAAGTTTTTCAGCGAAATTTATTCACAACATTACAGTATAGACCTTCCAGTGTTTCAAAACACTAAAAACCAAAAATCCCAAATTTTACCCCACGCAAAATAAACGCTCGTTTTTCTCGGGAACCTCCGTTGCGACAAGCGACTGGTTTTGCCGTGGAGGGTCACATTTATGGAGCTGATCTGTTCAAGGAAATTGTAGGTTTTTCTATGTTTGCGTATGTGCACAGGCACAACTCGTTACACGGTAAAGCTGGGTTATTATTCGACATTCGCGCTAATTCGTACAGAACAAGCAACGCAACACACTACAACCCCAAAATCAAGCCACGTGATTTATTATACCGTTTAATTTCCTCAACAACGCCAGCTCTCGCTCATAATCTCTGTGTTCCTAATGGTTTTAGCGCCGCAGTCCTAGGGACCGTCACAAAATTACACAACTGTGTTTAAACAAATTATTTTTTAGATGTTATTTAAATAAACAATTTAGCATGTACATATGGGTGTGTACTTATTACATTGTTGTAGTTAGGAGAACAGGATTTTAGTCAAGTATTTCCTTAAGCATAACAGAATAATCTCAGACATGTATTCAGACATTTTTTAAAGCAGTATTTTCTGTTTTCTGTTTAAAAAAAAGACTCAGAGACCGTATCGGATTTGTATCGAATCGGCAGATATCCAAATTTATATCGGTATCGTATCGGACATAAAAAAAAAGTGGTATCGTGCCATGTCTACTATTAATCACTCTATCCAACTATCCATCCAACAACCCATCCATCCTTGGGTGTGTATTTATTACATTTAGTATTACAAAACGTATACATCAGCGCACATCAAAACCTAGGTGTGTCAGCAGCAAAAGTCGAATTGGTCAGACATCCAGGTTACTCATATCCAAGTCCTGACCCGAGTTTATTTCTCATCATTTAAAATCCACTACAGACTGGGACTAAGAATTGGTTCAACTGGTTAATTAAACAAGATCGTACAATGAAAACGAGAAAACTATTTGCGGAAGTCAGATTTTTACATCTCTTTTACCGAGCTAAGATGTAGTCATTCTCCATGAGTGTGTGAGTTTGACAGAGAAGTGTCCTTTTTTTCAGGCTCCTATTTAATTACCGGGGGAACGCTCAGCCATTCAAGCAGGCTCCTCACATCACCCGACTAGCTTTTCACGCGCGAATTAGCGGTCCATCAGTCAACGCGCCATGACAGGGGGGGTCAGAACCTGCGCTGAAGAGGCTCCGGGGTCAATCTGCAAAACAATTACTCGTGTGACCCGCTCCGAATCTCAGCCGAGACGTGACGGCACGATCAGAGCTCGTCTCTAACGACTGCACGTACTGGGCGTAAAAACGTATAGGGTATATTTCGTATTCGGGGTTCTTGCAGGTTTCAGTAAGTTAAATTTAAGACCTTTTTAAGACCTTTTAAGACCATTATGAGTAAAATTTAAGATCAACACGATGCATTACTAAAAACATTCGAATGATACCAGAAATTCTCAAAACTTTCTGTTTTTATTAATTCAGTATTAAAACAGAATCAAAATATTTGAAACTTCCCACTCTACATTATCTAGCCTATTAATGATCCTATTGGAATCAACATGTTGAATGCTGAATGCTGATATGAATATATGAATATACAGCTGGCATGCTGAATACGAGTGTGAATCTGGCATGCACTAGTCTACTCGTTTTCACCCCATGCGTAGGCTATATGCCGACTGAAAAATCATTAGGCTTTCATTTCCGTAGGATACGATGCTATCGCACGGATCATACTACTGCTCTATCTGTGTGTGAGCTGGTCACTGTGTGAACACAGAATAAACAACTAATCAAGCTAGTTCAAGAGCAGGGGCCTTGGCGCATTGCTCCATTATTTTCACAGCTTCAAAGTTGACCGTTGAAAAAGCAGGTAGCTGACACAAAGCGTGCTGTACAAAAACCAAACTTACAGCCACAAACCATAAGTTATGGAGATCGCTGAGTTAGAAACCAGCCTAATACAGTGACGTTAAGCAATTCACAACAAACCGTAGCAGGCTGCTGAAAACCCGCATGGTTAGCTAGACAACGCTTGCTGCATTAACCACACAAAGATTAGCATAGCAGCTATGTCGCTAGCTGCCATATACAAGTGAATGAAGGCATTGTTCATAATATTCGTCTACAGCAAGGAATTGTGTGAACTTAAGTGAGCGACAGCTCATAGACTTACAGACACTGCTGTCGAGGGCATGAGGAAAAAATATAAATTTGCCTATGTGGTTTGGTATTCTATGGGACATTGATATGGGCGATTGCTTAAACTTTGCAGCAAAGGCCTCAGCTGCCTACTGCTGGGGATAGCCTGTAACCAGCTAAAAATTTGCATTATCGAACTTGAAATTATTAGATTAAACACACACCCATCTTTAAAACTATACTCTTGACAACAGCGCTCTCCAAATTTTCCAGATTAGTTTGGCGGGGAGATTGGAAGCCTTGAAACAACCAGCTTACAGCTGAAACCTACTTCAGACCTCGCCCCAGGTTAGCGCCCGATTCCGTCGCTCCGTCCTACATCAGTGCACTACATTGGGTGTAATGTCATCAAGTTGTGTCCTATGTAGTGCACTGCTGGGGCGTGGAAGCGTTTGGAACCCAGCCTCGAGGTCTCATGTATTATAGTATATAATATCAATAATATATATTTTTTTAGAAATTCTGTTTTCTGATTGGCCGATAGCTGCCAAATTCAAAAGGATTAGTTCTACAGCGGTTTATAATTTTATTTTTAGACATTTTAAGTTAAATTGAACTTTTTAGACTTTTAAGACCCGTGAACCCTGCGTACTGCTAAGCGAAGAACAAAGGGGGGTCATAACTTATTCTAGATATTCCCTCAAGACGTTCATCCTCTAGAGCGATTTGGCCGACGTTCAACAAATTGATCCTTGTCCCTCTCAGCCTACACGGCGTTTTGCTGAGAACAGCCGAGCTCGAGCTCCTAATGAGGTGCTATTAAAATGAAGCGAGGACCTGCTTAGTCACAACTTCCCTGCTTGACTTTTTGTGTTCTATCTGTGCGGAGAGGAAATTTCAAAAACTGTGATAATTGGCAGTGGAATGAAGATTGAAGCAGACCGGCATTCAGAAAGAGGAAGAAAAATGGGGGCATTAACAGGCTTGACCTCAAGCTTAAGCTGACGGGCAGGTCAAGGAAGGCCAACAAGTAGCAAAACGAGTGCTTTAAAATGAATCTTTTAAATAGAATAATTACATTTTCTCTCTGCGGATCAGGACAAATGGGACAAACTGGACAAGTTAAACTTTCATCGAGAGGTTAATGGAGAATTGGCCTGGTAGTAGGATACTCTGAAAACCAGGAGGTCCGCGAGTTCAGAAGTCGGCTTTTATTCTAAGCCAGCATCGACACCGCTGAACCCGCTGAGCAAAGCCCCCAACCCAAAGTCGCTCCAGGAAACTCTGCTTTAAGAGATCTGCGCAATAGAGAGCAATCCACAATAATGTTCCAACACTATATTTACTAACGTTTAGAGATGGGCCGATACCACTTTTTTATGTCCGATACCGTAGCGATATTGTAAATTTGGATATCTGCCGATAACGATACAAATCCGATACAGTCACGGTCTTTTTAAACATAAAATAATGCTTTAAAATGTCTGAATACATGACTGAGATTATTGTTATGCTTAAGGAAAAGCTTGATTTAAATACTGTTTTCCTACTTAAACAATGTAATAATTACACACGCGTTATACTAAAATATTGGTTCTCAAAAATTGCTCATTTAGACATAAATATTTCTTCTTTCTTACTGACTACACTATAACATTATAAAATGGAAAGAAAATTGATCAACTGAAAATGAAATACTGAATATTGTCATTTCGAACCAATTTGGCCTATAAAATGAGCTGCTTTTGCAGAGAACTCCATTTCCCACAATCCTTCCAGAATAAACGATGGAAAATCTATGAAGAAATCGGAAATGTCATGGCAGAACTGTGAGTGAAGCGCTGGTTACTGTGGTTATTTAGCAGCTAAATCTGGTTTGTGCCTGTATCAGCTGACATTTTGTGTTTACGTCATAAAAAATGTCATTTCAGCGTTTATGCATTTACTTCTGTTTAGTGCAGGAACATCTCTAAATACTTTCACATGCAGAGGATCCAGGTCTCGTCTTGATCGGCGCCACTGAAAATAGCGTGCACATTTACAGATCGGCTCCATAGAGCGGCCCAATGCCACCGATACTCAATACTCGAGCCGTTTGAGCCCGTTATCAGACCAGATCTATACTAACGTTCCCTAACTCTGAGGTGGCATATGATCCATTCAACTAACTGACCATTTAAAATCCATCCACTTGGCCTACAGAAACCACTGGGATGACCTGCAAGACCCTGGCACTTTTATTATACAAAAAGAGATTTTTTATCAGTTCTTGAATTTTGTGGTGGACTTAGGTCACCTTTGTATAACCTAAAATGTTCTGGATATGAACAAGTGTTTGAAACTTGAGTGAATCTGGCGTTTTCTTGCATTCCAATCCCAAAATCGGCCGAGACTTTATACCAAGACTAGGACCTAGATTTGCGCGTCGGAAGCGATGAGCCGGAATCATGAAACTCAACAAATAAGCAGAATCCGTTGTAAAATGTAGATAATAGGTATAATTAAGCACGATATCTGTGTGTGGGCAAAAGCAATGCAGAGCAGCCCCTGTAGTGTTACCTGTTGGTAGGGACTCAGCTTTAAGCTTACACACAAGCGCACAGACACAGAGATGGGGAAAAATCCTTGATTCAGTTATGGCGAAAACAAACACGAAGCCCTCAAAAACATTATGGAATTCGAGTGTTAGTGCTAAGTTTAGAGCAGAACAATATCCAAAGCGATTTTTCTGGAATCGGAGAACAACTCATATAAGTTTGCCAGCACCACGATAGGAATGCACCCGTAGAACTGCGTGGCGACCACTTACAGTCAAAACTCCGCGTCAAGCGTTTAGTTTTTGCACAAAAAAAAATGAATGTTTTTGTTGTTTTACAGTAAATGTTTTTGCAAAAGCAGAAAATGTTCTGCTAGACAGCACTTTGTTCAAAGTTGAATAACAAGTCATTTTAATCTGAATTTTTTCTATTGTATTGTTTTTTTTCTCCATCCACTCCATAATTAGACACTTTTTAGGTGAATAAATATGATTATATCGTAAAACACGGAATTCAGAAGAATAGAAATGGAAAAAACGGAATTCAGGAAAAAATAAAATGGAATTGGGAAAAACCATGGTTCATAAAGGGTATGATCTGTTTTGTTTCTAAATCAATGTCCCTCCATTCACCTACTGTGGTTCTAATTTCAATTCATCGGTTAAGCTGTGAAGCATAATAGTGAGTAAGTGACTATTTGTGAAGAAGCAGTGGGCAGCTGACGTGGTTCCCCCTTCACATTAAATATGGCTGTATGTTCAAATATCTTGTATAACACTGACTATTAAATATGTGTAATTAATGAAAGGCATAAAAATAAATAAAAATCCAAATATAAATAAAATAATACATTTTTTTTAACAGAAAACATTGTACACAAATCTACACTATTCTAATATCGCTGTGGGACAATGTGAGACAAGACACCTATCATCTATTTTCTTTCAATACTTGTAGATTATTTTCATTATTCCCATCACTGATTTTAACCACCATCACAGATATTAAGTAATTACAAGGTGACTGTGACTCCTAGCCGTCTCTCTTCTCTCTGTGCCGTTTGCTCTCGACTCACTGCTTCAATTAATGTCCATGTCTCTGATTGGCTGTGTGTCACACAAGCAGTAGCCAATCAACGCTGAAGCCTTGTTGTCACTCACACCACTTTCAGACACAAGTGCAGCGGGAAGCTCCGAAATAGGAGAAGAGGAGAGTTTAAGCTGAGCTTGGTGTTTATAAAATGAAAAATGACAGATTTTTCTCTTTTTTTTTTTTATATTAGGTTTAAATATGTGACCCTCCACAGCAAAACCAATTAAAGCAGCCATACTTGGAGGTTTCAAAGCAGCGTTTATGTTGTGTAGGTAAAAGTTTGGATTGTTGTTTAGTGGTGTTTTGAAACAGTGGAGATTATACTGTACTGTTGTGAATAAATTTCGCTGAAAAACTTACCCTTTCCATCCTAAAAGCGTGAGAATTCAATTCCAGCGAATGTTAAAGGAAGTTTCTGTTTAAACCGCTCTACTTCAATGTTTACGATGCAAATCCACTGGTTGACTAAGCGTGAAGATATTTCTCCGAAGATCATGCCGTTTCCCGAGTTCAAGATTAACCCTAGCATGGTGAAGCTATCCGTGTGGCTGTGAGCATGGCGTAGGCTACCATCTAAATAGCGTGGCGACCGCACCAGCGTCTGTGAGTGCTACGTCGATGAGTCAACCGAGAGCAGATTTCTCCGTTTCTCACTTGGCGTGACAGGAGAGCAGAAGCTCCTGAATGTTGATATCTCCAGTCATATGTCGTGCGATTCATTCGATATAGGTATCGTTTTGAAGCTTGATTTATGCACTTTCATGAAAACATAACTCAATTTTGAAAATTGGCAACAAGCGACTGGTTTTGCCGTGGAGGGTCACATATCGTTAACTAGCAATAGTCGGTATCAATACCGGCTGTGAAAAACCAATATTCTTTAACCTCTAATATCAAGCATCTAATTTCACCTTGAAATTAAATAAATGCATCGACAGTTTGAACTTTACCTCACAGATCGTGCATTGGCGTCTTCCTGAATGCTTGATTAAGGCATTGAAAACTAGCGCCAGAGGCTTGATGTTGGATTTAAGCCTGTTCTTGGCAGCATCCTGAGAACCACGATTTCCACCACTGCACCACCACCCTTTAATATCAGATATTTTTCTCATTTTTGAATATTAACATTTTGTCTTTTTTTTTGTTTGAATGGGTTCTACCCGTTATCTACTTTGATGGCCGGCCAAATCACTCTAACTTGCAGCTCATATTTTGTGAAAATAACAATAAATAAATAAAAATAAAAATCCTTGTGTACAGTATGTGTGAGAGACAAACACAAACCACATCAGTATGCTACCTTGTTTAGCCTCCAGCTCCTCTAGAGACAGGGTGGGCTTCTTCTCTTCCGGCTGTGGAGGGGGAACTGGTTCTTTCACTACATCAGCTCCCGTCACGGTCGGCTCGGCCCCCTCAGACTCCGCTCTCCCTCTCCCGTCCTGCGTCCGAATAAATGTCCAGCCGCACCAGTTCCTTTTCCAGAAGGCAGCAGAATTAGTTCCCTACTCCTTGGACTTTATGGCAAAACAGATGGGTGCAAGAACTTCGGCGAGGCAGACAAAATGCGGTGTTATTCGAAATGTGTTTCATTTTAGCTCGCGACCGACTAACCTTTCTCTAGGGGGCAACGCGCGCGGAGCTGGCGGCCAGAAATCGAGATCGTGCAGCTCGGCGATCTCTTAACAAGCCCGGGAGGAACCGCTATCACAAGCTCCCAGTGGGAGTCCGACTTCTACGGCACCACGTTTTAGAGGAAAACAATATGAGGACATCAACCATAATTAATACAGCGAGTGCGAAGTTTACATCCATTTTGCCATTAGGAAACGGGAGGAAAAAATTGAGGAAGAGCGAGCGAAATCGGTCCAGTTTTGGAGGCGAAACGAGGGCACATGACCCGGCTTACGCTAATAAGTTTGCCTCGTTAAGCTGTTTTCAGCGCCGTCTCCTTCGCCCTCGCGATCCACGAGTCCTGAACATGGGAGGCGGAAGAGAACAGAATGATATATATGAGTCGCGTCGAGCTCAAAAGCGGTTAAGCCTTTCAAGCGGAAATGAGCAGCGCTGCATACTGTGCGCCGTTCACGAAGTCTCGACTTAATGTTGACATAAAAATAAAATAAGGTCGCGGCTGACCCTGCAAGTGCTGGTAGCTGCTCTTTATCTCTTCACTATATCGTAACACACAGCTAGAGCAATCACTTCCCACTGGCAGCGTCTCCAGGAAGAAGGCCAGCGCGGGAAAATGACACAGCGTTGCTCGGCGGACTCGCTCCACGTGCGTTTTAGGGTCGCTTCTTTGGCGGGGACAAAAGCCGCGCAATCGCGTCGACCCGTGTTTCCAGCGTCGTGTCCCCAGTGAGTTTTCTCACGGAACAATTAGTGTTGGACATATCGACTGGTTATCTGTAAGCCGCCTTGATGAGATGCTTCAAGGCGCAAGACTCCTTTATTTGCTACTGGAGGTGGGAACTGATCAATCCAATTCCTTATCAATTCTCTTATTGATTAGCGAGCAGTTTTTTTTGAGTGTGAAAAAAGTAGTTCTACACAGTCATCACAAAAGCTGGGGCTGGGTTCAAAAAATCGATTGCGATCATCATAGATTTAGTTAATCGATGTCGATTCAAAATTAGCGGTCGATCTTTTCCTGCGGCTATGCACTACTTCTGGGCACGCGCGGGAAACTATAAAGCGTGAGCCCAGCAATCCCGGAACCAAATAGAGCCATGGCTAAAAGCTGCTCGCTCAAATCACTGTCTGGCCTAAAGGCAGTGTTTGCTGCTGCCGGTTTTAAAGACAAGTTGACTTTATAACACACCAAAACTAGCGCAAAGTCTCTAAATAAATCCATATCAGATGAATCGAGAATTGAATGGGATCATGACCTTGTGAATGGGAGTCAAATGGGATTCAGAAATCCTTTCTTGATACCCAGCCTACCAAAAGCGACATGTTTTTTCCCAAGATGATGTGAACACATTCATATTCAAAGTTTTTTTTATCATGAAGAGAGATTCTATGGCTTTGTACTACCAAGAAAAATAAGGTTAGTGCAGGTGGAGACACTTCTTTATCCATTTGGAATCCATCTGGATCTGGAATATAGCTGACTGATGATGAACAATGCATCTATTTTTTTACTCTCTAACATTAGAGAATGGAAAACATATTTTCTGATCGATGGAAGATGAAGAAATACTGATGTTTTGGCAATTTTCGAGAATTCGGACTCATTTTGGGGAGAGAAGTACGCTTTTGCCATGAGGCGTTCCGCCATGAGGCAGCGGCACAACAAGCGCTGTGGATGCGTCGGGGAGTAGAAAGTAAATGGCTGTACATGAGTGGGCACTGTTTGTTGCTGTTATTCATCAGCTAAAATATAAGTTTGTCTGTAGTAATTGGGAAGATTTAACTGAACTGGAGCGTTTTAGTCAATGTGAGAGCCGTGCGTGCTAACAAACAGAGCAAATGTTTATCGCGAAAAATATCATTTATGTGTGTCATGATTCACCGTGGTTGTGTGGGTCAAGTGCTTAGGCGTGGCCGTAATATGTACGCGACACAAAACCTCCGATGGAATTGATCAACTGGAACCGGTTTTCGATATTCTCCCCTGTTCGCTACGTACGTGGATGGCTGGCAGTGGTCTAGTGGTTAGGATGCTCGCTTCTGGACCGAGAGGTTGTGGGTTATCACCTCCAGTACTGCCATCATTGGGTCCCTGAGAGCAAGACCATAATCCTTTTAGGGAAGCTGCCCCTAAAAATTAGGATTTTTTTTTTTTTAGGAGGCTCTGGATAAGAGCGTCTTCTAAATGGCATCCCCTAATGCAGCGTTCTCCAATCTCAGTCCTCGCTGGGAACACCGCTCTGCAGAGTTTGGGTATTTCCTGCACCTCCGCACGCCGATCCAACTTGCTAATTAGCTAATCAGTAGCATCAGCTATGCCGTGGGTCAGGAAATTCCAATCTGTGCAGAAGCGGTGTTCCGTGAGACTGGGATTGGGAAACGCAACCTAATAGATTACATCGTGATGCGTCGAGATACTCGTACTCCAGTGGTGGAGAAATGCTGAAGTTCAGTACTTAAGTAAAATACAAATGGAAGCCTCCGCAGCAAAACCAGTCGCTTGTCACAAATTTTAAGAATTGAGTTATGTTTTTCATGAAAGGCATAAATCAACGCTAAGCGATACCTACTCTCGGAATGAATCAGGCGACATATGACTGAAATATCAACATTCCAAAGTCGGGTTTCTCCTGTATCACGCCAAGTGAAAGCGAATCTGCCGCTGAAGTTGACTATCGGCGTAGCACTCTGAATACGGCTACGATCGGCGGCTACGTTTGTATTCTGGTAGCCTCGCTGCATTATTCACAACCACCGCAGGATAGCCTACCTGCGTTAGGTTAACTGAACTCAGGAGGCGAAGATGGATTCTGGAGAAATATCTTCCGCCTAGTCAACCAGTGGTTACCGTAAATATTGAGTATAGCGGTCAAAACCAGAAACTTTTAACATTCTGCTGGGATGGAATTTCCTGCTCGAATCACGTTTTAGGATGGAAGAGATGATTTTTCAGCCAATTTATTCTAACAATGCAGTATAGACCTTCCACTGTTTAAAACACTAAAACAAACAATCAAAATTTTACCCCCGCAACATAAACAGTGATTTCAAAACCTCCGCTGTGATAGCGACGGTTTTTGCCGTGAAGTCTAAATATCCTGCAAAATATGTACTCAAGTAAAAAGTAGAAGTGCTACATCAATAATCTTACTTAAGTGAAAGTACTAAGTGTTACTCACTTTTTGCATTTACTTAAAAGTATTTTTAGAAATGAAATACTCACGCAATGGGTAGTGCCATTTTGTAAAAGAATGTAGATATACTGACTTATGCCTCTACCGATGTCATTGCTTGTGTGTGTGTGTATTAGAAAGAGTTTAGTCTGCTTATTATAAAATTGCCATACTGTATGAATGTCTGCTGAATGTCTATATGCTTCTTGAATCAAGCCACTCTACCTGCTGCGTGCTGCTTCTGAGCCCAGCAGCGCTCTGCCATCATTAGACTATCCTAAAAGCCTGCCAGATTGGTTGGCAACGTGACAAACAGAAGCACTTAATCAGTAGGCTAACTATTTTTTTTCATGCAAGATTTTGAGAAATTGTGTTCTGCCATAAAAGCGTAACGATTAACGTGTGGAGTAAAATAAAAAGGAAGTATACATTATTCTTTTACTTAAGTAAAAGGCACAGATCGTCCAAAATTTACTTAAGCGTTATAGCAGTACAATACTTTGTTACATTCACACTACTTCTTCCTCTTTTAGGTTTTTGTCCTTCAAGTCCATACAGCGAATCATCCGTCTCCATTTAGTCCCTATCTTCTGTATCCTCTACCCTCCACCCTTCTTCATATTCCTCTTTCACCACATCCATAATCTCCTTTACAGAGATTCTTCCTCTCAGCCTCCTGCCTGAGTAGCTCCAAGCTCAAGCATCCTTCTACCTATGTAATTATGGTCTCTCCTGTGGACAATCCGCCTCAGTCTGGCCTCTCTGACTTTATCTCCAAAAAATCTAACATAGGCTGTCCCTCTGATGAACTCATTCTGAAGTCCTATCTTCATCCTCGTCACTCCCAAAGAGAACCTCAACATCGATGCGTGTCTAATCCAGATGTTGAACTGATAATCGCAATCAGATGGGCTAAGTGAGACCAGTGAAGTTCATCTGTAATAGAAACCATTGCTGTAAGTCTCAATGGCAAAACCACTGCAACCTAAAAAGGTTTCCACAGTGTTCTAGACATTTTCAAGGAAAGGAAAAAAAAAAATCATGTAGCACCCTGATCAGTCCATCAAGATGAGTCAAAGGTTTTCTCGGAGGCTGGAATAACGCGTGACAATTACTATGAACCACTGAGCTTCAATGTCAAAAGCGGTAACAGCGTGAGGCCGAAATCCTGCCTCGTCTTTAGCAGCGTGTCTGCTTGGGAGAAATGGCGTGGGTGGTGGCAGGATAGAGAAAAGGAAGGCGGGAAGCAAAGTTGGAATACTTTAATAAGTTTTTCTAATATTTTTACACTCCTATTAGGGAAGTGTCATGACTCTTCAGGGTAAGAAGGGAGGGTCAGAAGGCCATTAGCCTGACACAAAAATTAACAAAAAGATGAGACGAGTAATGCAGAGCAGGGATGGGAGATTAGGGTGAGACCAGCCTTATTACTGAGATGGAGATGGAGATGGAGTTGGAGATGGAGATGGAATGGAGATGGAGGGTGAGGGAGTGAGGTGAGGAGAGTGAGAGGGCTGGAGAGCGGGGAAGGGAAGACAGGGCTTAACATCATAAAAAAGAGGCTGCTGTGAAAAATGAGCCCTCCTGCGCTGCTCATCTCTCGGCTCCGCCTCAGTGCTCCGATCCCGTATAAACCGCGTGTTCTCGTGTAATGTTTTTCATCGTTCTGGTTATCTAGGATTCTCAGGCGTCTTTGACCGTCATGTCACCCACGTCGCCGCGTTAATATCAAATGTGCATTACATAAGGGCTCTGGTCCGTTTATAGTTGCCTGTGAGCTGGGCAGCTCCACTACGTGGAATATCGCGGCGAGGAATGAACGAACGTTACATTTATAAAGCACTTTATACTCTAGACGTCCAAAGCGCTTTACAGATCCACATTGCAACTCCACCTAGATGATGCATTAGCATCATTTCTGCCTCGGTAACCACAATAACAAAGGCGATAACAGGAGAAAGAAAATCATCAGTTAAAGATGAAAGTGGTCTTAATTGATTATTTTGTCATTGTGAACACACACACCACAGCACACAGTGCACCACAGCGAAATATGACCTCCGCATTTGACCCATCCGTGAAGGAGCAGTGGGCAGCTAACAAGCCGGGGCCTTGGGGACGGTACCTTGCTCATGGGTTCGATTGACCTGGATTCGAACCTGCGACCTTCTGCTCACGTGGCGAACACCCTACCGTTGATGATTAGGGGTCAAGATTTCAAAGGGTCAAGGTAGGTCATTTTAGCGGGACTTTCAGGATGCCGATTAGGTCTTAGAAAATCCAGGATATTTTATGGCCTCAGATTAGGGCTGGGCAATATGGCCTTTAGCGGTGTCGCGATACGATATACTGTCTATCTCGATATATTCTCTCCTGCTGGGAGAGAACTACAGTTCCCACAATCCCCCGTGCATGACTCGGAGTGGCTTCTGTGTATCTCTGCGATGGGCGTCGTCCAGGTATAAACACTGACTTATCAAGTAAGCACTGCTGTATTGTGAGAGGCCACTGTTTAATTTATTATTACTTATTAATAATAGTCAAAAATCTCTTTTTCAAGTGAGACCTGGCCAAGAAGGCAGCACATAAATGTCAAATTTACAGAGTCAGCAACAATCAGAAGCAAATTGATGGTGGCGTCAAATTAACAACAGAACAGACAGATTGATGCACTTGGTTGGGACTTCAAATCAATGACGAAATAAAAACCTCGGATCTGTAGTTTATTCCATGCAGCTGGGCATGGCAGTCTTAGCAAACTGCTTTGTTGTTGTTATTCATTAGCTAAATATGAAGCTTTGCATGTAGTAAAGGGAAAACCTGGAGTGAACTGGAGCATTTTTGCGAGCGATGGCGTTCCATAAGCGCCCAGACACAGCAGTGTAACATTCAGTGTAAAAAAACAACTGCAAGACCATAACTGTAGGCTGAGAACCGCATCCTAATGGTCTCGCTTTCTACTCCTAGTTTAAAGTGTATATTTTATATTCTATTTATATATTGCTTATTCCTTGTGCCTTATTTGTTCTTTGTTGGAGCCACGTCGTCGCCTCTCTCTGTATACTTGTACAGTATATAGCTGAGATAAATAAAGTTTACATTGACTTCGACTTAAACGTTAATAACGGAGAAAAAGTAGCCTTTTCACAGCATCTACATAGCGTTGGATTTAGGGGTGGGCGATAAATTGAATATACTCGTGTATCTTCGGCTTGTTCCACGTGCGATGTAGTAAATGACTATATTGCGACCATCGAGTATAAACCTAAAGTTATTGATAAACAGACAGCGCGAGCCGCATTGCTTAAGCTTTCGAGGTTTTTGCTTTTCTGCCCGTCAAAAAGCAGACAGCTCGGCTCAGCCCATCCAGAAAACTCCTAAGCGCTTCGCGTTTGGCTACTCTGCTCAAGCTCCCCGCCTCACGATACATCAATGCCAAAACTAAATGG